>JAMKCH010061922.1:0-51518 GCA_023653785.1 Ophioderma brevispina
GGTTCTTTCTCTGGCAATATATTTATCCGGAACGGCTGGTTGCGGCAACATAATTTCTTTCCATTACAAAATTCGGTAGGTGCCGTCTCGTAGCGATTTTGCTTGGTTTTGTCCAAGAAGGTCGTCATATAGGAATAAAAATGTTAGGGTTGTGCAAGGAGTGCCCATCCTCTCTTTCGTTTGAATTCGTCAAGTGACCGTACCAGTGTAAGAAACAGGGTCGACCCTGTTATTGGGAATCGTGTTGTCGTGCAAGAAATGATGCGGACAGTTACACGATAGAGAGAAACACAAAAGAGAGAGGGAGAGATGAGCTGTGAGACTGAACCACTGACCTCTACACATGGATAGCGTGGTCTGAGTCGCCGAGTGTTACAACAGGAAGTTGCTTTTTTACCTTAGTAATATGCGGGAAACAATGCATACACCGTGTCAAAGTTTAAAGGAATTTGTTATAACATTTAGAACATCTGTGTGGAATATGTGCACAGCAGGTGTAGTTGGCATTGTTTCCCGCCATTTACCAAGGTAAAAAAAACAACGTCCTGTTGTGACACCGACCATTCAACTGTGCGGAAGCCCGATATCCATGTATATCAATGTACTTCTTTTGTTCAATGTCCATTTAGCGGTCAGAGACCGTTATCGAAACCTATGGAATCAATCACACCGTTATTTTTTCGAAACGTGGTCTCTGGACACTTCTGGTGCAAAAATAACGGTCTGAGGAATATTCATAGTAAACAATAAATGACAATTGAACAAAGGAAAATTTCCCGAAAACTCGCCTCAGTGGCAAATGAAAGAAATAAACAATAGTTGAAAGAACTTAATATATAAGCTAATTGTGAACACAGATTTTTTGCCATCACTTGTTAGCTTATCTGTCCGGATTACTGTAGGATTGGAAGTTATGCAATTTCTTCTTCACTATTTAGAGAGGACAATCGAAACATTTTGCTCCTTGTTATTGAAATAAACAACGATGTTTTGAAAGAAACAGGTTGACTCATACAAAAGCTTATGGGCTTGTCGGATTACCATCTGCTGTTGATAATACAAGTATATCGACAACGAATCATAGCCAAGATAGTGATTCAAGTCATAGAAATCTTCAGGTTTCAATACAAAAGCTTATTGTGATTTCTGATTACCACTTCCTGTTTAGGTAATACAGGTATATCGACAACGTAATAAAAAAAAAATGGAAAAAGGCGCGCATAGCCTCCTATCTTGTTGATTAAAGTCATGAAAATCTTCAAAAAACAATTTAAACATGGTTGCTTTTACTTTCAATGGTACAATTGCCTCCCGTACGCCAGAATCACTGAAACGGGATTTAAACATTAAATTGAGGGAGAAACGTATAAAAGAGCGGTAATTTCTGCCTTTGCGTTTCTTTATGCGCGATTGAGTGCTAGTGATAGCGTAAGACATAGCCTATTAAAGAATTGCCTGGAGATAGGATAACCCCCTCTTCTTAGCTAAAACTTCTTAAACACTAACCTGCGTAACAAGCATGCGGTAGTGCACCGGGATAACTCTGTATCAAGTCTTTAATTCGTGGTGTCAGAATCCGGGGGCAGATATACGTGTGAAAGGTTATTTGAACTGAACTACTTAAATATCCAAACCTGCTACTAAATAACCATTAGACACGGCTCCAGTCAATAGGATACTTCTTCTCAACAAATGGGACCATTTCTAAATCAGATGGATCCGCGTTCTTCGACAATAAGATTATCTCTCAGAAGCGTAAAACCTATTCTCTAATATACCTTGGTGTTAACTCCTGCACAGGTGAACCTAACAGCTCAATTGGTGTTTTTAATTAAGAAATAACGTAACGCTGCTTCAAAGATAGTTAAAAAAAACCGAAATATATTCTCAATTTTACTGAATAATTATAGAAAGGTCGATTTCCGTTCTTGTCACGACGTATATGTAAGATGAAGAATTTCCACAACACAACCGGTATAAAACCTAATGGAGTTTTGATAAGGTCTGGCTTGCCTGTTAGACTCCGACTAGCGACGAGCCGCTAGGTCGGAGTGTAACAGGCTCACCAGACCTTATCAAAACACCATTATTTTTTCATAACGGTGTGCTTTCTCATCCCTTATCCCTTATTACGTACATGTCATTGTCCTGAAATCTTTAGCACGACTAGGGGGGGGGGCTGGCGACTCATTTGGCTAGACTTAGTCCACATGGCAAAAAACACGTGACATTTGCAGTACGATGGTATTTTGCACTTTATGTCGGGAACCCATAACAATATGTATGTTTGCCATTTCCTGAGTTTCTTTTATACTATATTGACCCTAATCCGTGCTTACATACCATGTCATACCTTACTTACAAAGAGTTATCTACTATTGAAAAGACATGCCACGGGCTTTGAAAGAGGACAACAAGTTGCTTGCTATTTGTTAACTATTGGGATCCCGCGCTATCGCGCGGTCGCCGCTATGCTGAGTTAAACGGAGTGATCACTGAAACAGACCGTGTGGCAGAGATATAGTCCTCCGGCCACAGTCCGGGGACAATGGTGAACCATAGGCAATCGATTCAGTCGACCCTTCACGCCCCATAGTTTCACCTTTATTCCGTTGTCATCTATGGAGCCCGGACTATGAACATGCCAGACTATGATTACTTTCACACCGTCACTGAAACAGAAGCGATCACCGGGTAGTCCATCTAGAAGGACTCTCGTTTTCCCACTGACCTTGCCACCGAGCGCGTAGCGCGAGACGCTCCGTGCTCGGTGGCTCGGTCACAGGGGGGATGGACCCAGGGAGGAACGAGGGTCCTTCTAGATGGACTAGATTTCTCCAATGCGGAAGGACCCTCGCGCTCCGTGCTCGGTGGCTCGGTCACAAGGGGGGGAGGGAAACAGGGAGGAACGAGGGTCCTTCTAGATGGACTATCACCGGGGCGATCACTGCTGAAGAGGTGACACAGTGGCCACACTACCGCAACCACACCAGGCTATGATTAACGACAAATTTGGCATATTGGTCTCCTGTTCTAGCTTGACCCCTCTAGTAGGCCTATATCGGTCATGTTTGGCTATTGTGTATTGCCTGCCAATGAGGACGACTTTGATTGGTACTTCTTGGAAAACTATTTGCCAAACCGTAAGTAAGTTACCTCACGCAGAATTTCTGACCAAATCACAGATGACAGTTTTTCACATTTTTGTGTTTTGTCAAAAAAACAAACAAACAAAACAAACAAACGCCTATTGATTTCGTGTACAGAACTTTAAGCTCATTGAGTTTTCCCCTTGCCGGCCGACATCCGAATAAATTTTAATTTTGTGGAGGTTCTTATTTTGACAAGTTATAGCACATTATAATCAAGTAGGGACAAGACAATTGATTGACATGAGGGCATGAGATGCACCATATTGCTGGTAATAACAACCATACGGGGGAGGCCTTCCATCTTGGAGGTGACGGGTATGTTAAGGCTGTTAACTATTTGCACGCTGAGCATTCTGTATACTCGTGATAACACAAGTCAGTCGTGGCATCGACGATTGCTTTCCAAATATTTGTAGGTCATTTGGGATGCCATCTAAAAACGAACAACTAAGGCTATGTCTTCTTTTGACTCATTTAAATGCATTTTCACGCCTCATGAAAATAAATAATTTGGAAATGTTTATAACAAGAAAAACAAAATGTGACCAAAATTCTCTTTGAGGTTGAGTTCGAGTATACTCGCCTGCCGCACGCAAATAGTTAGACTCCAATTTTCAGCACCGCTGTCACCCAAAGACCCCATGCTTTTGAAAATGTCCCCAAACGACCCCATGTATTTTGAAAATGTCACCCAAAGACCCCATGCATTTAGTTTGAAAATATCACCCAAAAACCCATTTTTGGAAATGTTTACCACTGTCACCTAAATACCTCTATTTTTTTTGTTTTTTTGTTTGATCCTCTGTCACCGAATGCCCGCGTGTTTGGAAGCGCCAGCCTGACACCTATATCCCTTTCATTATGTGATCCCGTCCCCGTGTAACTTCCGTCGCGTAAATATTCCTATAGGAATGGTGTTACAACACATACTGAACGATACACCATGTACAGTGCAGTGTACACTGTTACAGGTGCGTGGTAACCGTTGTGGCATCGGCAACAGGTAAGTTGAAAACAGCAGCGCCAATTTTGCTTACACCACCTGCTTACACTCAAAATGATGCAAGCAAAATTTAAATGCCATTAAAACCTAGGGGTGTCCACCTGCAACAAAACTGTCATCTCTAAAGAACATATTTCTACATCAATGGTGAAATAAGTTCGGACCCCTCTAGATTTTTGTAAAATATGGTTAAATGTTGCAGCAAATTTCGCATAATTTTGACATTGGCGATGATCAAACTCGTGAGGGATTATGGAGTCGGGCAATCGAAATTAATCACCGACAGCATTTTGATTAGTCCTCAGCTAGAGTCACGCAGGCGGCGGTAAGCACGAACAGTCTTCGTCGTATACATTACACATGAAGAGCGCCGCTCAATTCTCTCATTACGAATGGTGGACGTCATATAGTTGTGATACAGCTTGGGGAAATTTCGGAAATTCTGAAATATGGGTTCATGACGTTCGAGAGACCTCAGGTTGTCAAAGTTATATGCGCAATGATAATGGGAAAATCCGGTTGGTCTCGGCTATCTGAAGCTGAAAACAGATTTAAATAAGACTTTTCCGTTGTTGAGTGTTGGTGTTGTTTGTGTGTTAGTAACGTTTCGCCATGAGTCAATCCTGAAATTGAGGGTTGAAAAGTACTCCTAAATAATCGTAGATTTGCGCGATATAATGTGACTAGTGAGATGTACTATCTGTGCGGTATTACTTAGATCATCCCTGAACCCATAGTGTCATCATTGCAAGGTGACATTTACTTTTACTTAAGGTGACTAGCATAATATGCATGGATATTTTGTGGCAGTGGAACCAGTTTGAATTGGGGGGGGGGAACTGCCAATGGGGAGTATTGATTGCTGTCATAATTATATGCGCGGAACCGTATTTGTACGAAATCACGTACAATGTACACACAGATTCGGTTGTGTTTATATTGCAACGTGGTGAATTTGAACTTAGGTCAAGTCGGATAGGAATGTACTACACATGCGCGAATGCCCGTCGGTGGACTAGCGTCGGTGACTTGTAACCTAGAATCTTCTATAAAGGCTTCAATAGAGAGGTTGTTTGTGCATAGGGCTCTCTAATCGGACTGTCCTTTGTTGGAGAGTCCCGCCATCTGTCTATTGTGTTCTCCATGGTGTGCTGCACGCATCATTTGTTTCATTATGTTAACATGCAAGCTAGGGCACTCTGTCATGGGGTCATGGAGGACTCTCAGTTTCTTTACCGGCGCTAAAAATACCACTTTTATTATCTAATTCTAGGAAGTGTATTGTTCAGTAACTATACACTACTTCACTTCTACAGGTCATTCTTTATTCCACTCTATTGGTTTTGTTTATTCTTAATTCTACATTATCATATAGACATACTGAAATACACTAATAATACTGTTACCTGCATTATAATAGGAGCTGAAAGTGTCAAACTGATATAACTGCGTCACAGTTAGTTTTCGAAAACGCTTCAGAATTTAACTTAGTCTACAAAAATGAATCCGACCAACAACATTTCGGTTCTTTCTCTGGCAATATATTCTTATCCAGGACGTCTGTTTGGCGCAACCATGTTTTCTTTAATTTCTATTTCGGGTACACTCGGTAACGTCATGGTGATTTTGTCCGTGGTTTTATCCAAAAAAGTACGTACCACTACCAATACATTTATAGTCTCTTTGAGTGTGGCTGATCTACTCACAAGTTTATCATTGATTGGCAGTGTTTTAGCGCTTGCTGGAAGACATGGATGGCCTCTACCAGGAGCAGAATGGTTTTGTAGGTTGTGCGCTTTCTTGCCATATACCTGTGTAGGGGTGAGTCTCTACACGCTCTCTGCGATCGCCATTAACAGAATGGTGTTAATAACGCGACCATTATCGATGTATAATATTATAAGACTTTACAAGAAGTGCTACCTCGTCATAATGGTTGCAATGGCATGGATAGTTCCAATACTCGTAATCTTGATCCCACCGTTTCTTGACCTTGGTGGACTGGGATATGACTATGAGGATACAACATGCTCCGATCTGGATCATCATGCAAAAGCTAGGGTGTACAATCTCATTCAGACAGTCTCTTTCTATCCCGGTCCAGTTGTCATTATCATCGGAAGTTATACGACAACGTTCAGCTACATTCGGCGGCATTTTCATAGGCAACGGAACTATAATCTTGGAGATCTTTCAAACAGTTCTGTCACTATTGACACTGTTGCTTCTGAAGGCCCGATAAGCAACAGACGGAGGAAGCTTAATCAACAAGAAGTGGAGATTACCAAAAATCTCTTCCGCGTCGTTTGCGTGTTTTTTCTTTCCGTTTCACCCTATTTTGTATCACTGCTCATTCCCGGAGCACAGCGCGCGTCCCTCTTTACAGCCATATTTCTTCTTACCAACAGTGTGATAAACCCTGTAATTTACACCTTCAAACATCCTCAATTCAAAAATGTCTTGAAGAAAATGATCACCTGCCGATACAGCGAAATTGCCGAACCGTCTGGTTTTCTTCTGCGTTTTATTCGTAACGCTTGAACAGAATTGGCTGTAACGCTTGAATTTTTCGTTTAAAGATGGTAAAATACACCGACTGAATACACGGACTGATCAAACAACTGTCGTTGACGGCGCAACCCCACACGGACACCAGGAGATGGGGGATGTCGTGCCAAGTCACAACTCTATCATCTTCCTTTTTTCTAACACCTACCACCCTACTTGACATCGCAGGAAGAGTCTTCTTCACCATACCATAATTTTGTTGAGAGAGAAAGATGAGCTTGGTTTCAAAATGAGGGCAAACCAAGCCGGGTTCAGAAAAGGGCGTTACATCAGCCTCAATCAAATCATTGAGAGATGTCATTAACTTCATTGATTTAAAGCTGCATTTGACTCTGTGCACAGATCACAAATCTATGGATTACCCACTAAGGTCATCAATATTGTCAGAAACTCATACCAAGAAACAAAATGTGTTATAAGAGCAGAAAGCGCTTACTGCAGTTAGTTCAGAATCATACTGGTGTGAGACAAGGAGATGTCTGAGTTTATCTGGTCTCCGGGTGCTGGTTTCGGACTGGCAAGCGATTTGTAATGAGATTTGCTGTGGACAAGTACACCAATCGCATATCACTAATTCCAAGATATAAGTTGAGATAACCAGAAGTCAAACTTGCAGACCTATACAGGCAGATGACATAGCCCTTGTTGGAGGAGTCAGACACCAAAACAGCTAGAAAACTTGGATTGTAAATGAGCTTAAGAAAACAGATTCTGGCAGTGGTCACTCCTGAACAGCAGTTCCACAGTCACTATGAGTCCTATGATGGAAAAGAACGTGGCATCAAATTGGTACATCACTTCAAATACCTAGGTGACCCTTACACCAGTGAGATGCCCAATTTTAACAAAGGATCTCAACACCGTCTCAGACAAAGCTTTAGGAACATGGAAATAGTTGGATAGGCTGTAAAAAAGACTATATATACACATTGGCACCAAAATGAAATTTGTAATGATTGTGTTTGTTACCTTGCTGAACGCTGTGAATGCTGGGTCTTCATCTGAACGAGATGAGTCAGATTTGATGCATTTGACATGCGGGTTGTCAGAGGAAGATTCTGCGATTACTGTTGTCAGCGTAAAAACCAGTGGCGGCGCCAGACTCTTTTTCTGGGGGGGGGGGGGCCACCACGGCAAAACAGGAGGGTGGAAAAACGGGGGGCAAACTGATGTTCGTTGGGGGGGGCAAAAGTGAAATTCTGGGGAAAAAAAAGTATCAAATTATATTGGAGATTTTTTAACCGATTAAGGCCCAAAATCGCCAATAATTTATTATTTATTCTTATTACAAAGCATTATAAAGCGCTTTACAAAGAACACAGCGCCTGTGAAACATAACATGAAAAAACAACAGTTGTGAACAACAATATTATGCTGAAAAGAGGTGAGGTTTTAAGTGCACGTTGAAAAGCAGGCAATGATACAGACTCTTTATCTGCAGCTTAGAGGAGGGAAAGCTTATTCCACAATTTGGCAGCAGAGCACATGAAGGATGATTATCCCCAGCACGTTTATGAGAGCGTGGAATGTACAGAGGGTGGAATTGAGGAAGATCTGAGATTAGCATGCGTTCAGACGGGTTCCTATCAATCTGCAATGAAACAAATCAGCTAAGTACGATGGCGCCATGTTGTTAATGCACTTGTACACCTAAGTACAATTTTGAATAAATCCTGTCTTTGACGGGTAGCCAATGGAGGGATGCAAGCAGGTCCGCCGAGCGAGTGTCCCGTCCACACGCAAAGACAAGCGGGCAGATTTGTTCTGAAGACGCTGCAATCGCCTTTTGAGTTAGATCTTTCGAGCACAAATTGTACAAAGAGCGAAATTGGAATAGTCAAGCGGGACAGGACAAGCGCTCGGACAGCACTGTGGCAGGCCTCCGGGTATGAAACGACGGACGGCGCCATTAGATTTCTGCTATGAAGTTAACAGTTTTGCAAATGTTGCTAATGTGCGTGGACATCGTTAGGGAAAAATCAAAAGACTGACACAAGAATTTTTTACACAACAAAAGAAGGTGAAATGGTGACTTCCTCAAGGATTAGATGTATTGCACCAGAGTCTTTATAGCTCTATTGGCCCATAACGCAAAACTCAGTTTTGTCCTGGTTTAATTGCAATTTATTTGATATCGATCAAGGTATTAATTTCAGAAATGCATGACACAAGAAGAATTGGAAAGAGCAAACTCGCGGTCATCAACACTCCTGGGATCGAACTCAGAATAAATCTGCACATCATCAGCGTATGCATGGAATGAGATTCCATACTTCCGGATGATGTCACCAATAGGACTAGAAGACAGTATGAAGCCTGAGGACGATTATAGATCCCTGGGGCAGCGAGTATTTGAGAATGTGCTCATCGTGAGAAAACCTGATTAATGGCAACTTGGTGGTACGATACAGTTAAGATATTGGTCTAAACCATGATGAAGTGGCCAATCCACAGATACCAAAACGCTTGTCAAGCTATCTAAAAAACAAGCGTGGTCGACCGTATCGAAAGCGGCGAAACATGTCAAGGAGGACCATGAAGACAGCATTGTTTTATCAATGGATTGGAGGCTATCACTTGACTTAAGGAGGGCCCGTCTCGTACTATGGTCTTTTTGTACGAAGGACTGATATTTATCGCCAAAGCAATGCTGTCCACATGATCCACCATTTGACATGACGCCGCTTTCTCAATGATCTTGGCAATGAATTTAATTGGTTGACACAGTCTATAATGTTTTAAACATTGTATGACCAGATTAGGCTGTTTTACACAGGGTAATGATAGCACGTTTTAAATTATCAGGGAAAACACCAGATGTTAGCGATGCATTGACAATCTTAGTCACGAAAAGGAATAAAATAGAATATTGTCTTTGATTAACCAAGTTGGAAAGAGAATCCATGCTGCACGATTTACTTGGAAACCTGCATGACGATTTTTTTGGACATCATCACATGTAAAGGATGGAAATGAGTTATTAAAAGTCGAACTGATCCACAATCAACCTCCTCGAACACGACAGAGTTTCCCGAGAGTTAAAGTTGGTTACATTTGACTCTTATTTTCAATCGTTATAAAGAATGAGAGAAAGTTGTTAGCACTCATATCAGAGGATGAAGTCACTATCTGGGAGAACATCTCGACTTCTTGTTAAAAGGGTATTGATTGTGGCATACATGTCTTTCACACGCAGTTCGAGAACCTAGCAGTAAAATAGTCAATTTTAGCTGTATGATCATTCGAGCTACAACATTTTTTTTGAGCCAAAAAACACCCGTGTCGTGATCAGTGCGGGGCTCTTACGCCTTACGTTCAAGACGTGTCTGACTCCGTCTTGCAGAATGAATGTATCCATGTACCATGGCAATCTTGGTCTGACCACAAGACCTTTGTTTTTCCCAATTTTGGACTTTGGCCCCAAATCGCCGATTTTGACTTAAAAAATCCCTCATTTTTCTTCTGGCCGGGGGGGGGGGGCACAAACTAGGGAGAAAGAAAAAAAAATGGGGGAAAGCCCCTCCCACCCTGCTCCCCCCCTGGGGGGGGGGGCCCCCCCCCGCAGCCACTAGTTAAAAACAAAACGGGTTTTTTTTTATGTAAGATATAAGGGCCAAAGCAACCAAGGTTGATCGGGGGACATAATGCAGGAACGACAGAATAGAATGGTTTGACAGTCTGTCCAAATGATCTAAAAGGATACCAAAGATCTTGTAGCTCTTGTAAACCAACCCATGGAAAACGAAAGCGCGCGCAGCCCAGGACGAAAATGTGAAAGCTGTTGCTATAAAGTTGGAAATAAAATACTTTTTTACCCTTTTATGGAATGAGTCTTATTAACAGGTGAGTTATTTATGGTATCTTGGGTGTATATCGCCACGCTATTTGATTGATCAGTCTCTTCCGAACATTATCACCTTAAACTTAGTCCACAATTAACCCATACAAACTGTGTCCTTAGCCTGAAATGGAAAAGGGGTTATCTGAACAGCAGAGGATTCAGTCAGTTTTATATACAGAGATAACCATTTTTGGGTGATTCAATGCATGTTCAATAAGTCTGTTTTAAATGTCAATCAGTCAATATATCGAATATGGCCACCCTGGCATGAATCATGGCGTCAAGACGTCGCGGCATACTGTCCACACGGTATTGATGATGTCAATTTTGCAGAGCTCCCACTCATCGGTCAGAGCATGAGCTAACGTTCCTGGATTCTGAGGAAGATTGTCCCTGTTATCGATGGCTCGGCCTAAGACCTAATATACGGCATCCCAGGCGCTCGATAGGGTTTATACCAGGTGAGCAAGCAGCCATGTATCTGGCCCACCACCTCGTCTAAGAAATTGTCTCACTACAGCGGGCCCTGTGCGGCCGCGTGGCGTTGTCGTCTTGCAGCCGAAGCCGAAAATTGTTTACATTAAAACCCTCTTGCACGTGAATATTGACAGGCAGTGGTTTTTCATATGTCAGGTACACGACGGCGTTCATGTTTCCACCTACTCGATGATTACTGAGGCGCCACCAGTGAGTTTTCATTCAAAATGAAATATCCGTAATAACATCCCTGAAACCCGCCCACCATGTGAGGTCGATCCTGATACAGTCAGGTCGAAGGTTCTCACCACTTAATCGACGAACCCTTGATCTTCCATTCTTGAGGGAATACGGTAAAAATTGGTTTGTCGGACTCAAAATAACATATCAATGTCAACCTTTTTGATATTCCTACAGATTTTATATTAATATTGATATGCAACCATGATTTGTCACCCAGATCTCGCCATTTCAGTTTTAAGGGCATCACTTAGGCGAGGGTCCACAAAAAAAACACCGATCATTGTGTGTCAGGGCTGGACTTCCTCTGTTTCCCCTGTTATTTACTGGGGTGATCCTTTGGTAAGATGGACAAACTGCTTACTGTCCCCTGTTCCTTTCAGTGTACTCCAAGTTTCCTTGATGATTTTAGAGACCTACGTACCTGGAATAAGCATTACCACAAACTGCTGCCTATCATGGTACGCTCTCAACTTTTATTATTTAAAATCTTTAGGTATAAGATTTCCAGACGGCAGATTTACTAATTCCATTAAGGGTCGTACTAACGACAAGTAAGTGGTTTCTTTTATGGTCATTCGTCTTGCTCTGTAACCAGGTTGGAAGCAATATCCTATTTACAGTTTTGGCCGGGGAAACGTTTTATTCCATAAGGCCTTCTCCTCAAACGACTACGACGGCTCGGTTGGCTTTTCCGGGCTCTACGGCACCAGATAGGCATTCGGTGATTATCTCGTCGTGATAGTCAATCATGGTCATCCTGGAGATTTTCGTGGCCTCAAATGACCCACCTCTCGATGATGCTGAGGAAGCTTGAGGAGTTACAGACCGTCCTCTGCGATATTCCTAGGAAATCCAAGCGACTTTGGCTTTGTTTGTATCCTTTCCGTCGAGGTGCAAGCACTCTTCGCCAAGTTCGGCGTATTGACAATGCCGTGGACGAGGCATAGCCTATGGAAACCTCTGTGTCGTTTTTTTGTTGTAAAGGTAACAAACGCACCTCTGAATCGTGGGCTCCTTGCACGCCGGTTTGGAGCAGGGAAAGGACAAACAACAGACGTCTGGCCTATTATAGCTCCCAGCAAAAGACATTTTATGTAATTCAAAATTATTCATGGATTCATTTCACCTGGGTAGTGGAGACTCATGTAATCATTCACCTACTCGATAATTACTGAGGGTTTCAATAAAAATAGTTTTAAGAATTGGGTCGAAAAGCAATTATTCAAACTTCATGGGCACAGTGTATGCGTTTCACCATAGTACTAAAAATACCGTTCCACCAGACCTATACCGTTCGTCCACATTTTGATAATATTGTTCGTGCATTTGGGAAAGTGGATCCAAGATCAAAATTGGAGTGAGTGTCTATGATATCAGGGAACTCAAATGAAAATGATGGCATGTATTCTGTTGTTTATACAGAGGTATTGATATACATCTTCCTACTAATGTTATTAAGTGTCATCAATCCTGACAACCATGGATTACACCACGCATAAAATACTCAATTTTCTAAACGTCAGACTGCATTTGTTGCTGATAGATACCTTAGCTGTAGTAGCCTAAGAATGAGTTAAGAGCGAAATTGAAAAAAGCTAAAAGTGTCTTACACATCTAACAAGTGAGAACTTGCAGAAAACTAACCACGCAAATGTACCAAACATATAAGTCAATTATTAATTCAACAATTCTGAGCTTAAGCAGGCAATCCCTGAGGTTTGACAGTCCCGTCGCCATGGGGGGGGGGGGGGTGGGGGTGGGGGGTGGAACACCCCCCCCCCCAAGCGATCCTCAAAAAAAGAAGAAAGCAAAAGGGAAGAGAGAAAGAGAAGGAAAAGAGAAAGTGAAAGAAAGAGAAAGAGAAAAGCAAGAGAGAAAGGGGAATAAAAAAGAATGAAACAAGGCTAACTGCAATCAAGACGCATAGATTGAACTCAGACTTACATAATTCCAAATAATCACAATATTTAAAATGGCTTCCCCTCAAGCCATTAGTTTTGTTCCATTGTTAATGTTCCAACATACTTTGTGATCAAATGTGTAAATCAATTTTGGGGGGGGGGAAACACGAGTCGTGGCAGTGGCATGTGCAAACGGGTGGATCCATGGGCCTTCCCAAGTTTTGGTCTACCAGTTAAGGGGAATTTTCTGTCGGGGAGCTGAAGTGGTAAGAAAAAAATTGGTAGGGATCGATTCCCTGTACATAACTTATGTCTACTGGCTGTCATTTGAATTAATTACTAAGCTTAACCTTCCAAAATAATTTCTTATAGCTAAAGTCAAGAGCTTCCGGGGCTCCGCCCCTGTACCCCGGCAGGTGCTCTGCTCATGCACCGCATCCGTAAGACCATTGGGCGCTAGCTATTTGGTAATTCCCCTTCGGCGTACAACTTATAGACTGCCCTTATCATGAGAAACATTTAGAAACAAGTCTTTTCTTTGATTTGGTTACTATTTACCCCTCCAAAAGGTGTTATCTGAAGGTTCTGAATAGCTGAAAAATCCAATAGAGGCTTCAGGGGGCTTCGCCCCCTGGCCCCCAGCAGGCTTCTGCTCCTGTAACCACACCCATAAAGACATTAAATACGCTCGCGAAATGCAATTCTCTATACTGCATGCCCGTCTCAGTGAGCAAAGTTAGAAACCAGTCTTTATTCGGGTCTTTACTTTGAATTTGTTACTAATTTCCGGATCCCCTCAACTGCCATTTTGAAATGTTCTGAATCGCTTAAATCCAAGAGCTGGCCCCCTGCAGGGGCTCTGCTGCCCCTGCACCCCGTACATGTGGCTCCTAAAGCGGGCCCCTGGACCCCACTCCATTCAGGCTCTCTCCTGTTTACGTCCCGGTTGTGTCAAGGCACTTGCGATGTGCCGTCAAACGATCAAGAAGAAATTGCTGTCAAAGCAGCTAATTAGTACAATTTTCAACGGCCCTTAGTGGGCCCGAATCATGCGCCTTTAGTTGTATTGTTTTATATCGCTCACTACGCTTCCGAGACCGTACTGCGCAATAACATTCCTTCAGTTAAACAACACCCCCCTGACAAATGTCTAGCGACGGCCCTTGTTTACAATCTAATCACAAAGACATGTCTAATGCTATCAATTCCAAATTTGTGTTGTTATCCTCTCATATCAGTCCCCTTGATATTGCTCAACTTCCTGCTTACGTACCTTCTCACAGACAACCCCTACGTTGTATCCTTGGGAGTGACGATGAGCTCAGGAAAGTTAAAGCTCGTCCAATTCTTGTGCTGGTCCTGAGACTTCCCCCTAAACTAATTAGAAGAGTTTCGCTTATGAGCTTACGGCCCCTTTAACTGATGTGCTAATTGTTCATTCGAAGAGGGTATTGCCTGCCAATCCCTCATGCTATCAAGGAAGTTTATGGTTGTATGGTAAAGTCCTTTCTGGTGCACTTGAATGTTGCCAACCACTTCAATATTATTTTGGTCAACATAGTGGCCCAAAATATCTTCAAGCATTTGATAACACATTGTGGCTGCCCTCAATAATCATCAATTTCATTTACAACTTGACGAGACCGTATTGTACATGTAAAAGAGCTTTTAAAACTGGCATAGTAAAGCCACAGGTATGATGGTCTTAGCTCTAGGTTGCTGAGGGCAGGGCTTGTCAAATACCAACCTCTGACCCATAATCATAAATATTTCTATCTCCACATCAACAATTCCAGCAGAGTGGAAAACGGCCATTGTTACTCATATTTTTAAAGATGGCTCACGTACTGATTGTGGTAATTACATGCCTATTTCCGTCCTTCCAGTTGTTTTCCAAAATCCTTGTCCATGGTCAACTTTACAATTACTTACTGGAAAATCATCTTCTTACAAACAACCAATCAGGTTTTAGACCACAACTTCAACATTGAACTGCGCCTAGATGTTACAGATTACATTCTCAGTAACATGGACAATGGAGAACCATGGCGCGGTATTTTTAGATCTTAAAAAAAAAGGCCTTCGACACGGTCGACCATGCCATAAAGTCAACGTATTGCTGGGCAAACGCGTCGAGAAAGTAGCAACGCTTGCGAGATTTCGGCAACGCCTTGCGACATTTCGCAACGCGTTGCGACATTTCCGGCAACGCGTTGCGGTGTTCGTCCAATCAAAAATCATGAATTTCTGTGACTAATTTCAAAATAATAAATCTCACAACGCGTTGCGACCGCAACATTCACAACGCGTTTTGGTCAAAACCTTCAGCAACGCGTTGCGGCATACGTTATGACCCTTATTGCCTTCAAACGCGTTGTGAAATTACACGTGTTGTGAAGCTCGAACGCGTTGGATGGCTTCAAAACGCGTTGTGAAAGCCTAAGGGTCATAACGTCTATGCCGCAACGCGTTGTTTCATACTATTTTTTTGAAATACGTCACAGAAATTCATGATTTTGATTGGCCGACCCGCAACGCGTTGCCGAAATTGCGCAACGCGTTGCTCTTTCTCCAACGCGTGGGCCGCAATACGTTATTACCCTTATGGCTTTTGTGGGCCTTTGCAACGCGTTGTAACGCTCGTCACGCGTTTGTGAATCTCGCAACGTGTTGTGAAGGCTTGCAACGCGTTGTGAGTTTCCACAACGCTTTGCTAATACTTTTGGCGCAACACGTTGTGGGTCTATTTGTTTTTTGACAATACGTCACTGAAATTGGATCATTTTTAAATTGGCCCACACCGCCACGCGTTGTGAAATTTTGGCAACGCGTTGCTACTTTCTCGCAACGCTCTGCGGCAATACGTTATGCCTTTAATGGCTTGCCATACGCGTTGTGAAGTTTACAACGTGTTGTGAAGGCCATAAGGGTCATAACGTAATGCTGCAACGCGTTTGTGGATCAATTTTTTTCAATATGTCACAGAAATGCATGATTTTGATTGGCCGAACGCCGCAACGCGTTGCAAACTGTCGCAACGCGTTGGCTACTTTTCTTCTCACAACTCGTTGAGGGGGCAATACTTTATAACCCTTATGGCTTGTGAACCTTCACATCGCGTGTTGAGTCGCAACGCTTTGTGAAGGCTTTCAACGCGATGTGAAGGCATTGCAACGCGTTGTGAGTTTCCACAACGCGTTGCTAAGATACTTTGCAACGCGGTGTGTGGGTCTAATTTTTTTAAATGACGTCACAGAAATTCGTCATTCTAATTGGCCCACACCGCCACGCGTTGCTACTTTCTCGCAACGCGTTGCCGAATTTCGCAAACGCGTTGCGGGAATACGTTATGGCTTTATGGCTTGCGATACACGTAGAGTGGAGATCATGGCAGACAATTGAGAAATAACACCCACATGACGCCCATTACGTGCTCGCCACTGACAATTTTGCTAAGAGCCCCCCCATTCCAGTATACGTACCTCAATTTTGCTTAATTCCTCATAACTCTTGGGGTTTTTTTTTTTTTTTTTTTTTTTTTTTTTTTTTTTTTTTAACTTACATATACGTCATGACAAGTATCTACTTATATGTTATTATGATATGTTATATATTATAATAATGCTATATTTATCAATGTTACTATTGTGCTTTTATTTTTTTTTTGTATAATTCGCATTCGGCTTTCGACCGCGATGTTATGCAATAAAGATCAATGCTAAATTCTAAATTTTATTGGGTATTATGTCAATCATAGAGGTTGCACATTTTCATGAAAATGAATAAAATGCCATCTCAATTTCTTTTCTGAAAATCAGTGACCAAGGAACATACACGATGGTACATGGACTAAGCAAATAACGGCCGTTATTGATAAGTTAAATCAACCGGTAGGTAGCAGCGCAGCCAATTAAGCACTTCAGATGCTGTTTGTTTTATTGGAAACTCCAGAGCCATTGTTACTGTCAATGCAGTGGAAAGATTTTTAGGTGGTTTGTTATCACCGCCCAGTCTAGATTGAGCTGGCCTCGTTCGCGATTAAAATGATAATAATGCAACCAGTGCTAGTATTTGCTCGGTCATGCCAGCATGGGTACATTATACTGGTCACTGATATTTAGGGAAAGAAATTGTGATGACATTTTATTCATTTTCAAACAAATGTTCCATCTAGGGATTGGGCTATTCCAGAAAAATATCTGGAAATATTCACAAAATGTCTGGAATTCCTGGCTATCCTTCCATGAATTATATGGAATTCCAGAAGCTACCTTCCGTAAATTACCAGGAATTCCAACCTACCTTCATTAAATTCCAGGAATTCCTAGCTAAAATGTAAAAAAAATAACACTTGGAATTCCAGGGATGCTGGTTAGGGTTATAGAAAGTGTTGAAAAAATTTGATTTTTTCGAGAATCTTCTCTGAAATCGTAAAAACACAGGAATTCCGTCACCCTCTATACCTAAAATGGCTGGATTCCCCACCCCATATTAGACATTAAATTCTGGAATTCCAGCTTTCAAAAGTGACAATAAGTCTGGAATTCCGGCGCCCTCTATAGGGGGGGGGGGGGCATTTTTTTCTGGAATAGCGTATTTGACATACCCCATAGCATTGAAAGGTATAAGATTAATATTAATTAATTAAATTAAATCAGTTACTTCTGCCGATATGCGTAGCAAGTCCTTATCTAAGCATTGTCTCTGTTTACGATGTGGTATAGCGCCTCTCATGTCCGCTCGGCCGAGGATTTGCCCTCGACACGCCGCCTCCAGCGAGCCTGGTTGAGGCGTCTTCAGCAAAGACTACAGTGATGGAATTATTGAATCAATTAATTTCATCAACTGCTAGTATAGTAAATTGATTTCTCTCCTGTATTAAGAATTATTTAAAATTACTAATGAAAACAAGACAAAGAATATAAAAATTAAACAATATGATACTTGGTGATACAACTGGAAGTAGTTTTGGGTCCATACCAATTTGGCATAGTTTATTGATTATTTCAAAACCTTTTGAGAATAAGTCACTGATGTAGAAAGACTAAAATATAACGAGTGGGGGTCATTTAATAATACGCCATCCACTAATTAATTGTTTTACATTCTATTACTAACCAAGAAATTATTGAGAGGGTATTTTAATCTGTATGTGGTGACAAAGTGATCACGTGCAAGCTTTGTATTTGCCGGAGAGTAACAAAAATAAGGTTTCAAGTGTAAATCCGAAAATACACATTTTATGAGCATTGTGTGTACAATAGCCCGTAGATTAACTATACATAAATGGGATAGAATCTCCGGGTTGAAAAGCAGATATTATACGCGTGAGTCAATAAAAACCCTATATTCAGGAAGATTTTTTCTTCAAAAGGTTAAAACGTTTATTTTGCTTGAATGTTTGCTTTGGTTGTTACAGGATAAACAGGCTATCAGAAGATGTTTATTGGTTAGTCCTTTCGGACGTGGGTGCAGAAACTTGTCAATTTTGCGGAGGGGAGAGGGAGAGATCAAAAAAATTCTGTTTGGCGATTTCTATTTACAGCGGGGAGACTAACACCGACGTATACCCTAACACATTATAGCAAAGACATTCCTCACATGCAATTTCAGATAGTATCGATTTCTTATCCACATGAGTTTGAATAAACGGTCTATTGTGTAACATAATTAGAAGTAAAGTATCGTCAACCAAATTAAATTACCATGTTCATCATAAAGTCAGTTACTTGAAAATCACTCCATATTTCACATGTCGGCAGTTACATTGAACATAATGAAAACTGCTCAAAGATTTTTGTTTAACATCTCTAAGGTAATTATTTTGCACAATTATAGTATTTTCTCGGTCCATAAATTGCACAGAAGAAGTAAAGCTGAGTATTTCTGGTAAATAAATTGTAAATAAAACTATAATTCAATATCGCACTGTTTTTCAAAGCGATTACAAATGTTATTGGCTTCAACTTGGCTCCAAGTTTCGTTGAGGTTTTAAAAACAAGACATCTGAAGTAAACTGTGTGGTCTTACACCAGCTATCGGACTTTCTTATTTGGGTAAATTGGACATTTTTTTTTCACTCAGAAGCATTTTCTTTTGTAATCTCCGGGGCTTTAATATTATAATCCTTCAATTACTCTACCACCTTCTATTGTTTTACAATAATTTGGTGTTAAATGTTTTTACCTAAATCACTGCTGAAGACATGTGACTCTTGTAAACGATGCATCTTTGTTTGGCTAAAAAATCGGCCAAAAACAGGATTTTTAAGCTCTCAGAAATAGAGGCCATAATGTTCCTCCAAGTCCAAAGAACACCAAATAAACGTTTTCTGAAACGCCTGTTTATCCTCTTACGAACCAAATGCAAAATGTGAGCAAAAATAATTCCTAACAATTTTAATTGTATCTGCATGTAGTGGTTTTTTTTACTTCACACTGTAGTCCGCCGGTAGCCCACAGTCTGGGGCTCTATAGACGAGAATGGAGTATAAAAAGCGGTAAATTGAAACTAAAGTTGCGTAAGAGTCAAACTGAATTGAGGTGCCCATTCTTTACTGTGTAGCCGGACTTTGAGTTCGGCGGTCTATTTAAAAATTTTTTACTTTCTACACCTGTGATCTACCACAGTCCATAGTAACACTTGTAGCAGGATAAATGGGAATGGGTTCAGCCAAATTTTTACAGATGAAAGAAGAGAAATACAACCAAAAATTCCTGGGTCTTAGTAAAAATGGGGTAAAGGGGATTGCGACAAACAAAGTAATATTTTTTTATGAAAATTTGGTATAAGAAATGGTTGTTTTTCTATTACAAAAACATTTCTCAATGGTCAATCAAGTATAAAAAAAATTGTGAACCACAATTAGAGTGTGTCAAAAAAATGTACCCCAGAAAGCGCCCCATCTCAGGTCCTTAAACGGACATAAGGCATAAAAAATGACAATGAAAATGACCCTTACTGAATCACTTCCACGAGTTTTGAAAACAATTTGTATGTTTACATATCTGTAAAAACAGTAAAAACACGAGAGTTCATGGGGAGGTGGCAGTTTGGGCAATTTCTGGAATGCTGACAATTACTGCCACTTACCAAACTTGAAAAAGCATGTTTTCACTCAGCGCCATACCATTGCGATTGTATATGTATGGCACTCTCCACTTATCAAATCATGGCGCGTTTTCCCGCGCATGTCTAGTTTCACGCTCTGTGTATCGAGTTTTTCCCGCCATATGTCGAGTGTACAGCTTTATATGTCCCGAGTTTACCCATAAGCGCGTTGATCTGCCGTTGGGCCCTCTATACATCGAGTCGTGCCCTCTCTATATGGTGAGTTTGAATAAATCATGTCCCAGTTTTACGCTCCACGGATCAACTCATGGCGAGTTTTCCCGCGTATGTCGAGTTTCATCATCAGCGCTGTGTATCGAGTTTTCCTCGCCATAATGTCGAGTGTGAGCGGTAGTCGATTTTACAGCGGCTATAAATTTCCAAGTTTTTGCCCTCTATAACATCGATTTTGCTCTCTATATGGTGAAGTTTGACTAAATCATGTCCATTTCAAATCTCGACATGATTTTTTTTTCATCAACATGAAGGAAAACTCGACATGATTTTTGGGTTAATGTAAAAAAAATCAGGTCGAGTTTGCCTCATGGTGCGAAAAAATTATGTTCGAGTTTGCTCATGTGGAGAAAAGAATCATGTCCAGTTTTTTAAAACTCGGCCTGAGTCATTCTGGACATGATTTATTCTGGACATGATTTTTATGGAAACTCGGCACATGAGTTTCAAACTGGATAGGCAGCGCTGTAAACTCGACATATAGCGGGGTAAACTCGATATAACGCACATGAAACTCGCCATGATTTTGATACGTGGAGCGTGTCATACCTATGTGCTAATCACCCGCTATCCATCTTCACTTGCCAGATCAGTATCTTAACTACAATGCCTGAATACGGTCTGAAGTCTTTGAATTATTGTGACTCAAAAACAATGCTAGATACGCTGTAAATTCTGTCAAGGGATGTGAACGCCTTGCTTTTCTGTTCCAGAAATGGCCAAACTGCACCTCCCCGTAGCTCTTCCTGTTTTTACTCGTTTTACAGAATGTAAACATCCAAATTGTTTTCAAACTCGTGGAAGTGATTTCAGTAAGGGTCTGTTTCATTGTCCATTTTGTTCTGCATTATGTCCCTTTAACAAACTTTATTCTAATTTACAAAAAATGGTTTTAGCTTTTCAATACAGAACCAATTGAATTCGGTTCCGATGACTTCAGTTGTCCCTTATTTTATAAATCTTTTGTTTTTTACTTGTAACACGACAGACTGTCTTTTAAACACCACGTCATAAACACGTGTTTATAAATTGTGCAAACCAAGTCTCCCGCTTAAAAGTACAAAAAAAAAACAAAAACACAGCATTTATATCACTTAGGGGACACCTCAGGCCTTTGGGACCCGAATTTAACGGGGTTGCTGTTTGAAAACGCTAAATCAATCTTTTTTTCAATATGTAGAATAATTTGCATAAATTTTTTTTTATTAAAGACCTGTAAATGGAAGCGCTTTTTAAGTGTAATGTATTTTGGACACTCTGGTAAGTTTACAAGTGAAAAAACAGTGTTGTCAGAATGGCCTAATACATTATCAGTAAATTTTTACGCAGCATCTAGGCTCGCCCTAACATTTAACCAATGAAAACGTTTTTTTGTTCTAGGTCCACAGCTGTCCTAGCTGTAATATTTGCCCCGCTCCTTTTTTCAACTAAAATCCCGTGTCCACCCCCCCCATCCCCCTGATATGGGAAAATTCATAACTTGCAGATTTTATTGGGGTAGTTCATCCATATCCAAACTAAATGTAGAAACACCCGTTTCCCCGGCAAAATCACAGGTTTACGGAGAATTAGACTGGAATCGGGTAGTGGCCCTTTAAAAGTTTTACCCATGTAAGATTAAATAATCGAAAATGTTTGGAGCTGAACCTTAATTTCAACTAACTTGCGTTCAAGGATGTTGTTTCCTTCAAAGGTTAATGAAACTTTTAATGGAGTTACTTCGACAACAGATAGCAAAACCACCAATTTTTGTTTAATTCACGTGTTAGACACGGGTGTGTAAATTTTTTCCAACACGTGTAAAAACAGCATCCCCTTTTATTGGTTAAAGTTTACCCATGCCCAACTTGCCAAAGTGTTCTAACAGTCTCGTGCAGCTTGTCATCCAACATTTCTGGTTCTCTCTCTCTCTACTCCTCACGCGCGCTAGCACACACACACACACACCCACACCCACACATGCACGCGCGCGCACGCACGCACGCACACACACACAATCACACACACCACACACGCACACACCCACCACAACACAAAATACACACTGACTTTTTATGCCTTGTGGGACCTTACACACTTTTTTGACACCATAGAATTTAGCTACTACTATAAAAGAAAATTAGAGTGCCTTTGGCGTATAGGGGAGGGGTAAGGCCCGGAGAACCGGACAGGATGTGTTCGCGGGACAGCCCAAAACCCCACCTCCACGTGTACCATGCGGATAGCCCAGGCGTAACAGTGTCGTTTCCAGCCACGTGTTTTAATGCTCTAAATTTATAGGCATACCAGTGTCGTCCCAGCATGGGTTTACAGCTTCGATTTACCAGCAGGTAGCTAGAAGCTTGGATGCGAGGATGGAGACGGCTCTAGTTCACAGCGACTCGAGCTTTGGCTACGAGGCCGGAGATAGCCTGGGTGAACTAACGGGGCCATATGGGTATCGTGCCGATACCTAGATTGACCAGCGTTATTCCTACCAGCACTACTGACGCTTGGATTTCCAGCGACTAATGGAGTTGGAGGAATTGGGCTTGGAGAAATCTTGGAAAACAGGCTGGGGGACATCCGTAAAGATACTGTTTCTATTGTTTGATTGCAAGTTGCAACGGGCACGCAGTACCACCTGTCCACATTGTCTTCATATATGAAAGAATTACGGCGTAATCGGAATGATTCACCGCATTTTTTTCTGGCGCAAATAGCAACAGTAGCTGGTGAAAGCGCACTCAAAAACCAAAAAGGAAAGGGCAGGGATGGGGAGAGTATTTTGTTTTTGCTTAGGACAACTGTTCTAAAAAGTTTTTTGTGCCAGACAAGGTTTTAAAACGTGTGGGGGTGGAAGGCTGTGTTTTAACGAATAAATCGCAATATTTATATCGCATCTTTTTCCGTTGCGTGTTTTGCTTAGATAAACTGTCATGGCCGTTTGGGTGATGGGTGTTTTAAAGGAATAATCGCAATATTGTATTGCACTTTATTCAGTTTGCTGCGCCGAAACCCCGCTGGTCGCAGGATTACCTGACGTACGGCAGGGGGTCTCTGCCGAAACACTGGGAGTCATTACCCTGCCCTTTAGATTGAATTATAAACTTATGAGGGATGTGAAGCAGCAAACACACAATAGGCCTACACCAGTTCCAGGTGTGTAGCGGCCTATTTTTACCAAACAAGCAATTAAAAATTTTTCAGAAAAAAATAATTTCTCAAACTTAATGCCCAAAAACTACACCGGAAAAAAATCAAAGAAAATACAAATCAAAAAATTTTGGGAGTTTATCATCAATTTTGTAGAAATACCTTTGAGGACAAGGTAGGTGTTGCCGTTTTCCGAATCCTTGAACAAACTGTTTCATTTTGGAAAATAGTAACGATGATTTCAAATTTTATCGCTTTCCCAATTTCTAGAAATCACACATAGGATCTCTTCAGCTTAAAAAGTTTTATCTCTGAGTGTTATGCTGTATGAAAGTGTTTCAAATGGAAGAAACGCCGTAACATCTCGGCAATACACCAAAGAACACCCGTAGGCTCAAGAATGGACTACACAGTAAAGTCGTCGTCGCCGAGCAAGCTCGGCTGCGCGCGAGTGTCCATCCTTATTTTCCTTAGCCGTTTGGGCCAGACTCCTCCGGATTATGTTTGCTGTGGGGGGTTTTCGCCACACTCCTCCCGCACAGCGAGTCTTGTTTACATCTCCCAGCATTGAATAATGCTGTACCCATTTATACACCTGGGTGGAGAGGAGTAATTAAGGTAAAGCGCCGTACTCAAGGACAAAACACGTTGGCCGCAGTGGGACTCAAACCCACGACCTTTGAATTGCGGGGCGAGCGCCTAATCCACTGGACCACACGTGCTACCACAAGGGAGCGTGCTTGCACATCTCCTGTTCAACATCTATACCAACGACCAACCTTGGAGTGCAGGAACCTATCGTTTTATTTATGCAGACGATCTTGGAATCAGGGCACAAGATGCATACTTCACAGTTGTTGAAGAGAGACCCTCCAAAGCTTTGGATGAACTCACTCCTTTTTTGAGGAAAACCACCTACGTGCAAATCCATCCAAGACACAGGTGCGTGCTTTCCATCTACGCAACCGTGAAGCCAAACGTCAGCTTAAAGTTACCTGGTCTGGAACACCCCTGGAGCACTGTGATAATCCTGTCTACCTAGTAGTTACCTTGGAACGCACTCTCTCTCTTATAAGACACACATCGAGAAGAGTATGTTCACGCAATAACATCTTGAACAAACTCACTGGCACAAGATCGGGTGCTCGCCCACATACCCTAAGATCGACGGCACTTGCCATGCCCTGTCTACTCAGCAGAGTATGCTTGTCCTGTACGGGAAAGATCAACCCATGCCAAGAAGCTTGATTCAGCGTTAAATGCCTCCTGCCGGCTTATCACAGGATGCCTCCGTCCGACACCAACGGAAAACTTGCACATCCTAGCAGGAATTGCTCCACCCAGAAATCCGTCGCGTGTGTAGCGGAGCATGGCAAGGAGCGACCAAGTATCTAGTTGAAAAGCACCCTATGGTCTGGACAGATACCTGCTGCCAATATCGCCTTAAATCCAGAGAGAGCTATTAAAGGGATTAGCGACGCGATTTTGCTATCCAAAACATCGAAAAACATCAAAAATTCATATTTTATATTTTATGTCACTGGCAGGAGAGATGCGCGCGAACACAACCTGCAAGTGGTTGGCTTGAAATCCGGTATAAAGACAAGGCGTACTTTTTATCTGATTTGTTAATTTCTCTACGTGCGTATCAAAAATTCCGACTTAGATCAAAAAAGCCTTTACGGTGAATATCTCAGATTTTAAGTGTGATAGTGTGCACCATGTTCAATACGTTTGACCCTCAAAACACAAACATTCTTGATCGTTGTTCATTCTGTACTGGTTGTAAACCACATCACTGTTGGTGCAGATTTTGAGACGCCGTCGCTTGTATGTCTATTTGTGGAGACGGTTTTATATGGGACAAATTTCCTCCAATATTTCATTTTTCACTATTTGGTGGTTTGTTGATTAAAGCAGTTATATGGAATTGTACAACACTATCCCTGATTTATAAGTGTTTAAACCACTGCTTTCACATTTTTTTTTATTCTCTCGCATTACGCTGCTAATCCCTTTAAGCCAAAGTCCAACCCTTTGAAACAGTCTTAAGGAGCTTAAGAGAGTCGCTTGTGGAAAAAGAGACTTGCCATCAACCAAGAGTAACATCGCGGGTATTGAACCAGGGAGCGTCCCCCACCTGGCTGACTCCTAATTGGCTGAATGGCGATGCTCAACATGATGAGAACCAGAATTGGCCGATCTAAGGTTTCCTTGCAGAAGTGGGCTTACCTGGAAGCAGTCAGGGCACTAACCTGTGGTTGTGAACAGCACACAAACAATGGAACATCTAGTGGTCTGCCAACTGCTGGAGAACAGGCACCAACAAGGACTCTGCGGAATTCAGTGAAGCAGCCAGGATTTGCACCTATTTCTGGCTGGATCATATTTGAGAACCACAGTGTTTGGACAGTTAAGAATAACCTTGTTCACGTCAACCTTGTTGAAAATTAATCACTTGATTTTTAAAACAATATACACCTTGTGTAAAAATAAACAACTTGTTCAAAACATTAAACAACTGTTTAAAGTTCAAGCAGCCGTGTTTAAGTTTTAAAAACAGGTTGTTATTTTTAAACAACGTTTAAACGATGACCAAGGTAACAGCAGATTAGTAAAATAGGCGATTAAAAAAAATTTAAAACTTATAAAAACCTTGTTTAAGACAACATTATAACAAACCAACTGAAAAAGTGTTTAAACTTTAAACAAAGCACTTTAAACAGCCCTTTTTTTTCCAAACAGAAAATTTTTAAGACAGGTGTTCTAACAGTGAAGAGTAGGGACTAATTGCACAGCACATACAACTAGTGATATATGATGCTTCTACAATTTCTGCTACTGACGATACTGATGCCAACACGACCACTACACCAGGCTTTCACAGTGAGTCAGTAGTCTAGCTCGGTGTGATAGTAGTTGAATTTGTGCAGAGGCTATACTGACCGCAGGGAAGGACTAAAAAAAGGCTTTAACATATCTCTTGAAAGACTGCCTAAAGGCACCATTCCTAAAAAAACAGGGGAATTTACCTAGGAAGAAATTAGGAAGGACATTAAAGCTAAAATTTTTGACTTGGATTGTCAGCAGCAGTGAAACGTATATGATAAAAAAAAAAAGCCCACAGTGTATATGTGTTCCCAGTATGAGCTGGACAGGGTAGACAAGAACGGTCTCTTCCACCATGTTCAAATCAATACAGCTAGAGCTTTTAATGTATGTAAATTACAGGCCTAATACTCGTGTAATCATCGCGCAATATTGGACTATTCTTACCATCGCAATTACCAAAATATAATAAGTATCCTGTTTAACAATGCGATTCAAGTAGTCATGGTAGATTAAATGATAAAAAAGTGAATACACCCGCTAATTGGTTTCCCACGTACGACACCACACCCTCATTAAGTAGGAGGGGGAGGGGGGATACCGGTGGTCCGGGTAGTGCAGTGGGTATTTCCTACCTTCGCACCACTTGTAGTCCACGGTTCGACCGCTTGGTCGGCCTGTGATTGCATGTGCGTTGGTGACCAGTCCATACTCGGGCCATTCTCCGATAAACTGTCAGAAAACGTTTTAGTTGTCAGCTCACAGTCATTGCACAGCTGTTTTGCTTCGTTAATTAAGAATAAATGCTTATTTAATAAAATTATACTTAGGAGTTATGTTTCTAATGATTGAACTAGAGTTGTAACCGGGCAAGCAAAGTATCAAGCAATAAGACTGATGATGCATATTCTTGTTTTCGCCATGTCGGCCAGCCCAAATCCTCGGTTAAATGTGTCCCTGCTCGTTAGACAAGCGTTATTTCAAATTAACAGGACCTTTTAGCAGCCTTATTATGCACCCTCATTATAAAGTTCAAAAAACGATTTAATGTGGATTAATAAAGTTTCGTAAGAGTTCTCTGAGAGCATGTCGCCATTATTGCAGCCAGATACGTTACCCTAATTCGAATGGATACAAATTGCAAAAAATAACGGTAGAAGAATGTTCCAATAGGCGATAAATCAAGCAATGTCACTGTTAATTACACATGTTTTGCATAAAAAATAGGGATTGGAAGTAACAATTTCCAGGGCCTGGTATGGAGAAATCCCTCACGGACGTTCATACCGCGCCAGATACGTTACCCCCTCCCGCTGCTCTCTTGCTAAAAACACCATGATACCATTATAAAGTCGAATACCACACCATGCTTTAGTATGATGTAAATACATGATAAGAATAGAGATTAAGTCGGTAACGCCAGGTATTTTATATAGAACGGCACGATTAAGAAAAAGGCCGGCCAAGATACGTTACCCAGATACGTTACTTAAGTTTCAACGTTAGGCAATAGGCCCTACTAAAAATTTGATATTTTTTCGATAACCCATGCTTGTTCCGTGTTCTGAAAAATATTAAAGTTTACGATTTTTTAATGATTTTCAGGAATTCATAATGTTGATATTTGGTCAATTTGGACGACCAAACCAGAAACAATTTATCGGAGAATGGCCCCACCTCGGCTCGCCGTATTTCTCGGTTACTCCGGTTTTCATCCTGCTTCTAAAACTGGGGCTTTATTCACTAACATGTATATGATTTTTAATCGTGTATAATGAGTGTAAGTCCAGGCTACAGGACAATGTGACCTTGTTATAAATAGATATAATGTTTTCAACGGGTTTTCTAGACCAGTTTTACCTGCTGAATCTGAATCAGGATGGATGCCGACGAAAAAACTTGAGCCATTTTCAAAGAAACTTAAAAAATTCAAAATGGCCACCAAAAAACTAAAAACTCAAAGTTAATTACGCAAAAAGTTGTAATTTTTGGACGGTCCTGTCAAAACACCATTGTGGGACCAATGAAAGAAGATTCATTAACCGTCTAATTAATAGATTTTAATTGGCCGCCCATGCAACAAAGCATCTGATATTTATATACCTTTTTACGTAGAATGGTAACTTGGTATAATATATCAATGCTTTAGCAATCAATATGTTAATAGAAACCCATTAGGAATAGTTCAACAATTTGAATAAAACAATCAAATCAATAAACCATTCAAGATGCTCCAAAATGGGGGAAAATTTCATTACTAACATATATCCAAGAGCTGCCATGTTTGTGTATATCACTATACTCATTGCAGAGCCAATTTAAATATCATAAACATAATCAAAGTGATTGTATCTGCAAGATGGCATCCAGATTGCGTTCCAATATGGCTGCAAATGTAAATCAGGTAAAGGTCAGTAATTCATTCACCGCTACTAGGGCCTAAAGATATATCTTTGGGTTTTTTGGTTATATTATTCAATTCAACAAATCCAGTCAGATATCTCTAAGTGTCTTTGGGTCGGTATTCATCAAAACTATTCCAATATGGGTGCCAATGGACGCCCAAAACTGAAAAACAAAAGAAACATATATCTCTAGCAATATTTTGGTGACTCGGTTTTCGCCGCTAAGTAAATGTCATTTCCAGCCATATCGGATACCCATCTTGGATGGCCTAATACATGGCATCGATTCCTCTGATTTTACCTAATGATGGTGTACATTGATCATCTGATTGATTTAAGGGATATACACAAACATTGCAGTAGTAGGTAAGACACAGCTATCAATTATAGGTATATTAGAGTATCGGAAGCCATCTTGGATCCTATAATGAAGGAATTTATTAAGCACATTTAAAAAATATGTTTTATGGTTTTAATTAATGTCTTGACTGCCAAAACATCGGATAGATGACCCCAAATTACAAACCCTGAAGTCTAAAGTAGTTCACGATCAGACAACTTTTATTGGTATGACGGGCCCATATTGAAAATCATTGCTTACGTGGTTACAGAATCATATGTTAATGGGTTACAATGAATGTTTTTAACGAGACAGGCTGAAAAATTAAACTTTTGAGTAACAGAGATGATATTTTGTGTTTGGTGGCCATGTTGATTTTTTGTTTTTTTTTTTTTTTTTTTTTTTTATTTTTTTTTTTTTTTTTGCGTTTCTACAAAAATGCTCAAAGGTTCCTCATCTGGCAATCCAATCGGATTCAGAATCAGCACAAAAAACACTGGTCTGGAAAACGTTGAAAAAACATTATATATATAATAAACCAAGGTTGATATTTTTTTATATCAATGAATCTGTAGCCTGGACTATAAACTAGTTGAATTGAAATGAAGTATCTTCATGACACTATGCGACACAGTGTTGATGTGTCGTTATAATACTATTCCTCCTCCTCATAATAGGAGTTGATATGATCTACCGGAAGTGCCAGGAGGTACAATGAGGAACATGTCCATCAAGACCGGAAAATGAGTCATTATGGGTAGTTGAAATGAAGGATTAGAACAGAGGTTGGCAAATACCGTACGTGCAATGTAATCAGATAGTTCTAGCTTTGTAGTTTTTTCCGGTATGGGCTAACGTTCCCGTGCTGAATCTCGTATTGAATGGGTTCTACATAGTGAGTGATGTGAAATTTTAAACGATAATTCACTGTAGAAGTACCTCACGTCAATGCCCCGTAATAGTTCGTTGACACACCTGAAAAAAATATTGTACGAATTTTACATAGGCCCTATATACCGTATCGCATTCTGCCATAAATACTGTAAAATACAGCCTAAAAGAATTTAATTTTAAATACTTTTAATTAAAATGTCAATGGGTACTTGTGGAGTTTTATTACAGATCTTGGGATGTGTGGAGGATAAAAAAATCACTGACTGAACCACCGCACGGATTGTGATGTACCGCAACGTGTAATGTCAATGTACAAAAAATTCTGGGGCTCGCCGCATGAAAATCGTCATGTTCCATTGTGATCACATGACAACTTGTATTACTTTTCAGGTATCTGCATCAATGGCTTACCAGGGTGGGGGTGGGGGCGGTCAGCGTGTAGCGGCCACCGGGCTGGGAGTCTTTCCCCCCTTTGAATTAGTGATTTTCTGCACACGCGGCAAGTTAAGTTAAAACCGGTGAAAACAACATAACCGATACTGTACTAGACAAATTTTAATACAAGTGTGTCTCAAGAACGAACGTTACCACCCTCCAACACGACGGACGGGCCATTTTTGCTTACTTTCAATTTCCTATCGCTTTTTTTAATTAGGCTTTATATAATGTAAAGTAGTACTCCTTTGTGGAACATAGGGTGAACAAGAAAGAAAACGGTGAAAAATACCTAACAATGAACTATTTCCCTCAAAATGATGCAACCTACTTTGTGTCCACGGCTGCAATGCAGAGGAAAACCATGGATGGATGCAAATACCACAACGAAAATGTTTAAGACCATCCCATTCCAGGCATTGCAAAATAATACTCTCAAATTCTAAGGTTCATTGCTGGTTCTAGAGTTTATCACATGTTTATTATATTGAGTTTTCTCCACGCACACTGCAGCAATATCGACGGCTGAATGTCCTGTTCTTTGATGACCATATCTCTATCCTTCCACCTTTGTATAGATTCTTGCCCTTCTCCAGAATTTTGTTCTCGTGTTCCCCTTGATAACAAATCTTACTGGGAACCCTCTTCGATGGAAAACTTTACCCATTCACGACGAGCCGATGGTCCTTTAACCCAAGGGGGGCATTTCTGTAGAATATGCCATTGTAAGGAGTCCTCCCAATGCCCAATTATTTAACCAATTCATTATTATTTGCATTATGCATGGGAAAGACGGGTGAAGGAATTAGGTCCCTTAATTTCTGAGAACAAATTTAAGTTCATGTTTCAGGTGCTTTTTAAGCATTACAGGTGAACAAATTAATTTAATCGACTTATGGTGCTCAAATCCACAATAATACAAATGGACATGTTTCTCTGCGTGGACAAATTATGTTTCACTCAATTTTTAGGGACATATTCATTTGTTTTGGTTATTTTTTTTTTCCGTTTCTTTCTTGTTTGTTACCATAAGTTCCAAAGAGTACCTATTTTCATAATAAAGTCTAAAACAAGATTGAATTGATTACGTAGACAAAAATGGCCTTTCTTCTCGGGAGGGTAACGTTCTTTCTGAGACCACACCCTGTATATGCTTCCCCCTGAAATATTGTTGTGCCCCCTGAAAAAAAGCTTGTTTACGGTCCCACTGGGGGTATCAGATTGATATTGCTAGGAAAATTGTGACATACACACTGAGTTATCTCCCCAATGCAATACTGATTTTCAAAACACTTTGAACTTAACGGTAGACTCACCATTTGTGTGACAATGAAAGCAAGATGATTTGTTAACAATATTCTACAATCTCTAAGTGATTGACATTCATTGTGCGAAGAGGAGGCATTGTGTTCTTCCCACAATGCAATTCTTTCAATACAATATTTGCACTGGTTGTCACATGAATTTATACTGTAGAGACAAAAAGTACCTAAATAACAGAACTCACCCCAATCTTGCAATGTAAGTACATTTTGTCACTATAAATTCATGTGACAACCAATGCAAAAATTGTATTGGAAGAAATGCATTGTGGGAAGAACACTATACCTCTATTTAATTGTCCAGAACAACAATATGTTTTAAGATTTTAATTGTTTTTGTGTTCCAAACTTTGAACTCAAAATTCAAATTAACAACAGAAGTAGAAATGTACATTTTGCTGTCTCCAAGTATATTTTTAAGATACTTAGTCGTGTTAGTTAAAATTTAAGTTGAAGTTTTTTTTTTTTTTTTTTTTTGACCACAACCATCATTTTTTTAAATTATTTATTACTATCTTTCGAATAGAAGTGGTTGCGTTTTGTTGTACCGAGGGGAGGGGTTGTCGACAATTTTGCAGTCCAAACCGCTCCACTAATTGCATTCATTGTCCAAAGAGGCGGCATAGTGTTCTTCCCACAATGCAATTCTTTCAATACAATATTTGCACTGGTTGTCACATGAATTTATACTGTAGAGACAAAAAGTACCTAAATAACAGAACTCATCTCAATCTTGCAATGTAAGTACATTTTGTCACTATAAATTCATGTGACAACCAATGCAAAAATTGTATTGGAAGAAATGCATTGTGGGAAGAACACTATACCTCTATTTAATTGTCCAGAACAACAATATGTTTTAAGATTTTAATTGTTTTTGTGTTCCAAACTTTGAACTCAAAATTCAAATTAACAACAGAAGTAGAAATGTACATTTTGCTGTCTCCAAGTATATTTTTAAGATACTTAGTCGTGTTAGTTAAAATTTAAGTTGAAGTTTTTTTTTTTTTTTTTTTTTGACCACAACCATCATTTTTTTAAATTATTTATTACTATCTTTCGAATAGAAGTGGTTGCGTTTTGTTGTACCGAGGGGAGGGGTTGTCGACAATTTTGCAGTCCAAACCGCTCCACTAATTGCATTCATTGTCCAAAGAGGCGGCATAGTGTTCTTCCCACAATGCAATTCTTTCAATACAATATTTGCACTGGTTGTCACATGAATTTATACTGTAGAGACAAAAAGTACCTAAATAACAGAACTCATCTCAATCTTGCAATGTAAGTACATTTTGTCACTATAAATTCATGTGACAACCAATGCAAAAATTGTATTGGAAGAAATGCATTGTGGGAAGAACACTATACCTCTATTTAATTGTCCAGAACAACAATATGTTTTAAGATTTTAATTGTTTTTGTGTTCCAAACTTTGAACTCAAAATTCAAATTAACAACAGAAGTAGAAATGTACATTTTGCTGTCTCCAAGTATATTTTTAAGATACTTAGTCGTGTTAGTTAAAATTTAAGTTGAAGGCGGCTATAGAAATGGTGTTTTTGACCGCTTTGTTGTTTATAAAGTATTTCATGTGATATTTCATAATTCCAGGAAATTTGTCCAAGTAGGTTAAGAAAACAATTTGAAGGTCTTTTGTAAGATGTGCAGGGGAATTACCACTCATCGAACAAGACATTTACGAAACCAGAAGTGAGATACAATTAAGCATCACTATTAAAGGATGCATGCACCTTTATTTTGCGTATAAATAGCATGTGGTGTACTTGTTATATATTGCAAGATACGGTATACATAAATGGTATCCATAAAATATTTTGTTTATGATAAAATAAATAACAACAAGGCGAACTCGTGTTTACGCGATATGCGTAAAATACAGACTGCCTAAAAAACTATACAATCAAACAAAAAATTAAAAAATATATATACTGTGAATTTCTGTGAGATATTTTGATGTTATTTTGTAGAGCAGATCCTAGGCTAAATCCTCGTTTTAATTTCATTCAATTTGATGCACCCTAACCGGAGATATTGTCAATTGAACAAAAATGATAAAATGGGGAGGGCTAATTTCCCCTTCCCCTTGAAACCAGTGTTGAACAAAGAACAAAGAAAACTGGTTGGTGTTCAAAGGCCTCAGTTTACTTTCAAAGAGTGTGTTTTCATGGTTCTTCCTTCTGCTGAAACCTGGAGTAAAGCCGAGACAACAAGACTGTTTGGAATTGAATTTTCCAATGCTACATTATTTTATTAGTGATTGTGACATTATAAACTGATAAATTATGTTATATCACAAGGAGCAGCACTTTATACTTTTTTCAATTTTAATTTTCAATAAAACTGGACCAACGAGCTTTTCAAGTGTCTCAGATAATTGACCATAACTCCTGAACCAGACCCCCTAAATTACACCAACTAAAATCTCATAAAAGCTTTTTTTTTTTTTTTTTTTTTCTGAGATCTTCTGGTTCATTCTATTTGCTTCACACACACCAGTTATGCACACAAACCAGGTTTATTTTAATATAATATTACTTAGACTAATTTATAATATTTTATGTGCTAATTTATGACTTAATTCTACTCAAAGTGAAATAAATCACTGCAAATTCTTTGGGCCTGTAACAGTTTGGAATTGAATTTTCCAATGCTACATTATTTTAATAGTGATTGTGACATTATAAACTGATAAATTATGTTATATCACAAGGAGCAGCACTCTATACTTTTTTCAATTTTAATTTTCAATAAAACTGGACCAACGAGCTTTTCAAGTGTCTCAGATAATTGACCATAACTCCTGAACCAGACCCCCTAAATTACACCAACTAAAATCTCATAAAAGCTGGAACATTCCTAAAAAGATTCAGTTAACTTCCAGTTGAGATGAACTTATAATTTTGGATTGAATAATTTTTTTGAGACAGTCTGTATGTCCCCGTCGAATGTCCCGATCACTTAGAAGTGAAAACTTAAACTACACCAAACCACTCCCTTAATTCAGCTCCGAACAGATAGGCTTAACATTTTTATCACAGAAATTCCAGGGTTGGCATTTTAGAAATTCCAGGGTTAATTTTTTCCTCAGGCACGGACATACGGACGGAGCCCATTTTATAGTCCCCATTCCGAACTCAGTTCGGCGCGAACAACAACAACACCAACAAAAACATTTTAGGAAATAAACGATTAATTCATAATTCTTTCTAAAACAGCCTTTTACCATTTAAGTACAAACTCTTTGGCGTAAATTAATATATTTACATGCTCTTTGTGATCTTTAACGGAATAAAGCGCAACTCAGCCCATAATATTTCTAACAAAAGACTACAGGGGAATAAAATGGCTCTGAAATTTTTTAAGTAGTCGATATACAAAACTAATGTCTCCTTAAAGTGCATTGAAGAGGAATAGTATCTTACTACTAATAATATTACTAATAACATTTACAAATAAAATAACTAATGATATTACTAATACTTTTGCTAATAATATTAAAAAAATACTTGTCATACATGACGAAGCATGGCAACATGTTTTGTAAATTAAAGAGAAATCTTAAAATTAAGTGCATATGATAAAAACAATGATTGTAAAATTAGGCTCAAAGATTACCTCGAATTATTAATGAGTCCCGATCGTGTTTCAGGCGAAAGGTGGAAGAATTCAGCTTGAACCAGTAAAGATACTGTCAAGTCGATAAATAATACCTTCGTTCTTCTAATCTTATCATTGTTGGCCCTTTAACTATCTGGTAAAGCATCCTGTTAATCGATATGTATAAACGGAAGCTAATATCAGACTTGGCTTGTTATAAGGTCAGATCACACCAATCTGTGCTTATTGCAAATTGTTCTGTGAAGGCTGAGAGATGCAATAGCTATAGAGTATTACAGAAGAATCTTTGTTGAATATTATTCTGAAAATGGAGGCGAATACCATTGTTTCAGATGTATCTATTGTTCACCACGACCTACTAGCGAACAATCACACAATTGAAGGAATTTACACATATCCAGAGAGAGTGTTTGTTGCTACTTTTCTTTTACTTGTTGTTATCTTCGGAACCGTTGGCAACGCAATGGTGATTATGGCAGTAATACTGTCCAGCAAACTACAGACACCGACTAATGTCTTTGTTGTCAGCTTGAGTTTAGCCGACATTATGAGCAGTCTCTTTACGACTTGGATTGCAGTAGCTCTACTGGGTAAGAACGGATGGCCCCTTCCAAGAGCCGAGTGGCTTTGTGCCGCAGGAGCATTTGTAACTTTCACATGTGCAGGGGCGAGCATATATCACTTAGCGGCAATATCTTTTAACCGTATGATTTTGATCACGAAATCATTTGCGACTTATCAGAAAATGTTCACTACTCGAAACTTGGTAATTATGATAGCAGTTGCTTGGACTATACCTTTTCTGACTATTTTGCTTCCACCGCTCTTGGGAGTCGGGGGGCTTGGTTACGACTACCAAGATACCACATGCACGGATTTGGATTATTTACCCAAAGGGGATATCTTTAACATTATCCAATCTGCAGTTATTTACCCGATACCACTGATAACTCTCTTCATAAGCTATACCACGATTTTTCTCCATGTAAGACGTCATTTCAAGAAGCAACGAAAGCAAGAAGCCCACGAATTGACGGACAAACCAAGCCAAGCCAGCGCATCCATGGAAACATCGGACGCTGAAGCACCCAGGAGTACTCGAAGAAAGCGAATCTCCAAACAAGAAGTTCAAATTACGAAGAACCTGTTCCTTGTACTCTGCGTCTTCCTTCTTTGTACATCAGGATATTTCATATCGCTTTTTATTCCGGGCAGTGATCGTGCAGCCATATTTACTGGGATGTTTGTTTTGGCTAATGGCGCATTTAATCCTCTTATTTACGCTAGCAAACATCCACATTTTAAAGTAGTCCTCAGAAAACTGATATTGTGTCGATACAGAGAAATACCAGAACCTTCAAGAACTTTGAGGTATTTTCTTGACAATTAACTTACAATGAACGGAAACTCTACTTGTAACAAGTCATTGTCTATTTTGATTATTTTTTCAGTTTCAGTTTGTTTACCAAAATGAAATTTTATTGAACAATAAAGTATAAACATTGGCAGGTTGACCGAAATGAGCAAGCTCGTAAGGCCAAAAAAAAATTGTTTGATTGTCCATAGATGACTTTTTAGAGTTGGGTCGGTCGGTCGGAAAAACTTTTTTTTTTAATGTCAATAGCAAACTGTATTGAAACATGTTTGTTTGTATTAATAAGTTAATCAAACACTAAAAATCAAGTTGATTCTTACTCAAAAATGCATCTTTGTACATTATGAAACCCAACTAACACGCTAAGAAACTGTTTAAACATCATCTTTTTTACATTTCAGAAAGTTAAAATTGAAAAAAAAAACATTTTAGGAATTTTTCAAATTAGGGTCGGTATTCTTTTGCACAGTAAAAGGAAAAAAAAATTTTTCCTGATTTTCAAATTAGGGTCGGTCGGATGAGGACGATCAAACATTTTTTTGGCCTAAGGACGGCCACGATATCGCAGCAACAAACATTGAAAACATGACGACATCAGGTGCAAGACAAACAAGACGAGACAGGTGCACAGAATGTTGGCATATTCATGATACAATTAGTATATAATTTACGATAAGAGACACATGTGATAGATAAAAAGTCATAAGCTAAAACCAGATTGTTCTTGTAATGTTTCTTAAACTGGGAAAGAGTATGAGATTGTTTAATGTTATCCGAGATACAATTCCATAATATATGCCCACGTGGAGGATCGTGGTCATTGCCAGATAAGTGTTAAAGGGATAAGCAGCGATTTGATGATCCGAAACATAAAAAAATCATCAAAATTCGTATTTTGGTATTTTGTTACTGGCATGATGGATGTGCTAACATAACCTGGAAGTGGCTGGCCTGAAATCTGTGTATTAAAGACAAGGCGGTACTTTTATCTGATTCTGTAATTTCTATACGTGCGAATCAAAATTCCGACTTGAGATCAAAAAGCCTTTTCCTGTGAATATCCCAGATTTGTAAGCGTAATATTTAGCACCATGACCTGTACAGTTTGACTCCAAAAATAAACATTATTGATCTTTGTTTATTATGTACTGGTGGAAACCACAATCAAATGTTTAGTGTAGATTTTGAGATGCCATCGCTGAATGTCTATTTGCTGGAGACGGTATGACAAATTTCCTCAAAATGCTTCATTATTTTGTTCACTATTTGGTGTTTTTGGTCCTACATTAAAAAACGCATTTCCACATTTTTGTATTCTCTTGCATTATCGCTGCATATCCTTTTAAAGTAAGATGGGCGTAATAATGAGCGGTTCTTGTGGCGTAATTATGATAAGAAACACAAATGCGAAATATGTTGTTAAAATTTATAGGAAGATCATTGTTGACAAACTTATACATAAAAATTGCCTTCTACATTCTATGGATGTCATAAATGGTAAGAACATTTAATTGTTTAAATAAAGGTAAGGAGGACCGAGCAAGCCAGTGAGAACCAGTGCATAATCTCATGACTTCCGTTTGCTTTTTTAGTATAGTATTCAAATTACAGTCGTTTCCATCAGCCCTTGTAAACAATATTACAATAGTTTAAATAAGTAAGTACCAAAGTAGTATACAAAGTATAAAGAATATCATGTAGAAGACAATGTTTTAATCGAGATAAAATACCAGAATATTTAGAAACTATGTTAGCGATGTAATTTGTTAAGGTAAAACATTCATCAATGAAAATGCCAAGAAATTTTGATGTCACTGACCCTTTTAATTTCATTGTTATCAACCGATGAATATCGTGATATGTTCTGTTATTGTATTTATTTCTGAAGACAATATAATTGGTTTTATTAATATTAAGCGACAAGCGACATCTAAACCAATTATGAACATTTATGCAGTAAGAACTCCAGCAACGCATATACAGTTGGCACAAAAGTATCTCGGCATGTTTTTCGATCAGTATTGTGCCAAAGTCCAATTAATTTGAACGTTTTCACAATATACATTTTGTTGCCTAAGTCTTGCTCTTTCATTTAATACCTCGCTTGTAAAAAAAGACGTGCAAAATGGCTATTAAAGGTGTTAAAGATAACCCCTTCTATCGCAGGCATTTTGCACGCTTTTTTACAAGCGAGGTGTAACATTAAAGAGTAAGACCTAGGCAAAGCTTAGGCAACAAAATTTCGAAAACAAATCGCGTTTTTCTCTTTGGCAAAGTTTATGACACCAGTCCCACCTCAAGAATCTTTGAGTGTACCTGTGGAACACAAAATTGAAGAGTTTGAAAGGGTTTTCCAGAATAGATATTTTATAGGGGTGCATAATTTTGGGTGGCTGAAATTATGATAATTACCATGTAGTCCTCTGGCAACATAGAAGGCAGCGAGTTTTGTAAACATTGATGGTCTAAATATTCTAAATATATTTTTGTCCTCTAGATTGGGATTCCGATTCTTCGCCAACAAAATAATTGTGCCAGCATTACTCACGTACACATTTACAATTATTATTCATACTGGGTGCCCCTATGAACCTTGACCCCTAGATATGCCTTTTGGTCATTCTGATCACAGAGGGTCAGAGGAAAATGTCAGCCGAGGTATATTATATCAAAATCTTTAGCAACCCCTACTTGGTAAATTACTGCGACCATTATGGCAAAATTAGACAAGCTTACATAGCATAGTCCTCCCAGGTGACAAGCTGAAATAGTCAAAGCAATCAATGGTGACCTCTTGCTGTGACCTGTGTTTATGGTCAAAGGCCAAAATAAGGTCAAATCTAAAACATACTAAATGGCTTATTATAACCATATCGTTATAATGAACGCGTGAAATTTACTCAATCTGTTACTGTGGTTACGGGGTCATAGGTTAAAGGCCAATTATCAAATATGCTTAAATGACAATTATAACCATACAAATATATATATTTGCGAAAGTAAAAACTTGAAAAAGAAGGTGACCTCTTCTCTGTGACCTACGGTTTTGGCATCAAAGGTCTAAAAGGCCAATTATTAAAAAGACAATTATATCATAACATCATATTGTAACAGGGTTAAAGGTCAAAGAAGGACAATTATCATACCTGTTCAAATTACAATTATAAGCATACTGCATTTGGTATGGTTGTAGTAATTTCAGTGTTTGATAATTGAACTTTGACGTTTGCCCCTTTAACCACCCGTAACCATTTTCACTGACTGAGTCACGTTGTAACGAGAGATTTCACATATCAGGTATCCCTAAAAAATCGAAAGCACTGATTGTTGCCCTGATGCAAAGCTTAGCATACTGCATTGGTATGGTTGTAGTAATTTCAGTGTTTGATAATTGAACTGACGTGTGCCCCCTTAACCACCCGTAACCATTTTCATTCACCTGCCCTGAGTCACGCTGTAACGAGAGATTTCACCTCCGAAAAAATCGAAAGCACTGATATGTTGCCGCCCTGATGCAACAGCTTTCCATAAAAAATATCCCCACCTTAAGGTTTAAGCTGAGAAATTTTCTTGGTAACAAATTGTGACATTTCAATTTCGTATAGGAGTAAAAACGAAATTCATGCTATGTTTTATATTGAAATGTCAAGCAATCAAAAAACACATTTTTTCTCTATTTTAAGACATTTCTATAGCCAAATACATGTAAGAATATATTGAGGTTTCCTAATCTAAGAATTCACTTAATAGACACCATATTTGGGATTCCTCAAATCGCTCGTTGCACCCTTTACAGAGCTTTCAATGATAGCAACAGACATGATGATTGATGATTAGTATACATTACAATTTCGTGTGCGTACTACAACTGTGTGTATTAATGCACTTGTCATAAAAATTTTCTAACCACTTGTGGATATTCCCATGTTTCCAAAAAACACTAATTTAGTAATAGGCTTAATATGTACACTATAAGATATCTTCGTAAATTAAGTGTATTGTTAGTATATGCTTGTCATTTTATATGTTAGTTTGTTGTATTTATTTGTTGTCCAAATTAATTTTTTCAATTTTTCAACCTGAAAGTACACTGGACAAACGTATAAGTACACCCTTAAGTTCAACGATTGAATAACTAAATATTGTTTGATGATTTATAACCATTACACACAACAAAATTATTTCACTTATTGAAGCTATTCCACTTTTGCTGACGTGAAGTCTTTATCAAACTGCTATTGATCTTGATAGGTCAACATGAACGACCTGTTTTGTTGATTACGTCATTTTGACAGATGTTACATAAATTTATCAAGTATTATCAAATTTTAAAAATTTCGTAGAATTACGACAATTTACTGGTTTATCGGGATGCCAGCCAACTGCAAGTAGAACTCATAAATTTACAAGAGTGTAAATCATATTTATAATATTTTGTTTTTGCTGGTATTCCTGTATTCTGCCATCATTACTGCAAACATCAGTTCCCCGGATCAGTGCAAAGTTTAAGTGTGCCTTTGTAGAGTATTTGAGGTGCTATATTCTGTTATAATCTCTATTTTGCTGTTTTTTTTTTTTTTTTTTTTTTTTTTTTTTTTTTTTTTTTTTTTTTTTTTTTTTTTTTTTTTTTTTTTTTTGTTTTTTGTTTTTTTTTTTTTTTTTTACAATTGTACTGTTATTTCATAAAACAAATCAAAAAGAAGCATCCAACCTTTCTGTGTCCTTTAAGATGCGTCGTTTGTGTTGTTTTAAATGGCAAACTACTTGCGTAATTAAGTACAACCATGTATGAATTGGACTTTAATTGTTGTTATAAACAGCTCCACTTTGCATTATTTGGAAGTCGAATTTTAGGCTACTCATTTTCGTTAGTGCCAACAAAAAAAAAAAAAAAAAAAAAAAAAATATTTCCGTGCTACAGTCTACGGAAAGAGTTCCATATATGTACCCCCTTTAAAGTGTACAGAAACACAATATTTTTCTTCATGGCCTTACACTAACAAATACCCTAACCGCTAAGGCCAAAAATACAAAAGATTGGTTACATGTAAACTTTGAGAGGGGTATATATATGAACTCTTGCCAGTCTGCCAATATATGTGTGTAATTAGATTAAACCACTGGTAAATTTTATTAAGTTCATCATTAATTAGCAATTCTACAAGGTATGATTGAAAAGAGAATATTTACCACCATCATCAACTAAATTAAAGTTTGATTTTTATAGCAGAGTGGAAGGTCATATGTATGATACAAGAGTAATGGTTCCTAGATCCGACCCCTGTGAAACTCCAAACGTAATGAGAGTTGAGCTGGATACGACGTCTGCAAGGTCCTTGTTCTGTGCATTGTTGCTCCAACATATTGGGCAGACCAAGAGATATTTCCTTGTCTGCTTAGTTTGCTAAAGTTATACCCAATTGACCGAACCCAGCGAAGGATTTAAAAGTAGCAGTAAACCCTATAAGGAAGTTTATCGCTGTAAACGCTACCAACACAAAGTCACACATAACTGGTGTGTCCTCCTTCTCCTGCAATGACTGCCAAAGTCCGGCGGTGCTAGTACTGTGAACCAACCTGTTCATCCGAGTCCCGGTCAATTGCACCCACTTCCTCTTGATGATCCGTCCTAAGCCAATCATGTTTGATGTAGGCTTGATGCGTCTGTCCACTCGGTACTTCAGGTGAACCACAAGTGTGCGAACCAAGTGTTCGATGTCGTTGACTTTTGCAGGCCACTCCAACGGTCGATTCCCTGTTCTCCAAAACCTGGTTCTGTGGGGCGTAGCATCTGCGTCCATTAGCATAAAATTGTCATCGACGTCTGCGTGGTACCGAACGATGTGAGGACGTAGGATGTCATTGACGTATTGATGGCATCAGACCGCCTCATGATTATCAATTCAGTCTTTCCACTCTTGCCTATGCCTGTTAAACACCATTAACTGCACCCACCAATGCTTTCCGCTTGCCGGAACCTTCCCCTTACCCTACTTCCTCATCTATCTATCGCAGACATACGCGTGTTCCTCATAAAAGCAACGTTTCCCCACGGCTCGGCCTCCATCGGCGATGTCGTCTTGCAAAGGCCATCCTACTCTTCAATGTCTGGGTATAGATTGGCTTCTTCCTTAGGCTACGGGCATGCCATGGCCATAATGCGAATACTATTATACTGTTATCCCCTGTTTCTTGTTCACGCAATACGGAAAAATATGATGGTTGGGTGCTGTAATCAACATGAGGCCATACCTTCCATCAAGGCGTGTCCCGCTTTATTTTTTATTCCTACAGTCCCCGTACAGCGCCCTCTCACGGGGAGTCTCTTGCGTATCGCCTTTCCGTAGTTAATTTTTGTTTTCTGGATTTTTCGGGATAAATCTTCCTTCACTTTGCCTGGAAAAAAACTGGTGCTCCCGCAGGCGAGTGCCCATCTCTCTGTCATTGGCGTTTGGGCCAGAACCTCCCTCCTATGTTAAAATTGTGCCTGTGGGGGGTTCGCACTCCTCCCGCACAGCGAGTCTCGTTTTGCACTCCCAGCAATATGCCGGTACCATTTATACTCCTGGGGGAGAGAGGCAAGCGAGGTAAGTTGCCTTGCCCAAGTGCACAGCACATTGACGACAGCGGGGCTCGACGGTCGAACCACAAACTATGTTTATGAGGCGAGCGCTGATCCAGTGCACCACATGTGCCCCCCTGGGAACTGAATTGGGTAATACAGCCTAAGCTCCGTATGAATGCATTGCGGTCAACCAAATGTGGTTCTACTGGCAGCGTCATTGTTTGTGTGTTACTGTCAGGTATTTGTCTTGTGGTTAAAGAAGGGTTCAAGCGAAATATATCTGGTACGAGCAATCGGTTTAGTAGCACAATCTCCCTTATTCCTATTTGCGCAAAGACGCCTCGCTCCGCTCGACCGAATGCCTCGCCTTCGACAGGCGCGCCTGCGATACTGGTTGAGTCGTCCTTGAAAAAGACTAATGAGCCATCACTTTTTCATTTAGTACAACATGAATCTGAATGGTAAACCTAATCATCTAATCTGGAATACCACAGCCAGTGTTAGAGCATGTCCATGGCCAACACTTTCCAAATTAAATTAAAACACCTCAGTGGCTAGAAGACCACAGCCCCCAATCTTTAGTCCTATATTGAGTACATCTTGGGGTCTCCAAAGTACAACTCAACAATAACAAATTTAGTATTGTTAGCAAGTTACAGTTTTAAGCTGCCTTCCTAACTGCCCACATGCCCACAAGCAGTCCGAGACCAGGCTGTCATGTTCACAGTGATTCAGTAGCCTATAGGCAGGCACATCAGTTGAGTTCTGCAGAGTATGCCTGACCACTGTACGCTGGGGAAGCCTTTAACTCACTTCTTTGAAAGAACTCCTGGCAATAGTCAGCATTCGTCTAAACACTGGGGAAATTGAAAAATTATTTATACAATTGAAGAACATAGGAATAAATTGCTGTATCAATATGTTTTGCATTGCAGCAGTGTGTTGCAAAAAAAGGCCATATTGGATTGTGCTTCTTAGAGGGGACTGGCAGAGCAGTCTCTTCCACAGATGCACAAGATCATTTAATACACACATACATTTTAATGTATGTAAAGTAGGGGGTCTAATACTTGGTGTAATCACCACGCAAAACAGGAATATATTACGCGGTCAGCAATACGGAAATATATTATATAATTAACCTGTTAACCAATGAGATTCAAGTATTCATGTCTACTAAATGATAGGGTGTCTTATGGTCTGTACGTGACACATCTAACCAGGTCGTTGGCCCCGTCTTCTGTGGAGGCGACGGCGTATCTCTCGAGCTACAAGAAATTGAAAAGAAAAGAAAAAAAAAGAAAAGAAAGAGAAACAATGAAATAAAATGAGGAAAGAGTTCCTAACATTGACCTGTTTGTGCGGAATAAACAAAAATAAAACAAGATGATATAAAACAGACTCTACACTCACCTGTAAGTATCCAGTCAGAAGATGTCGTCTGATTCGGAAATACCGTACATTGACGCTAAGAAACAGCAGTAAAACATAAGATTATGGGTCAAAGCTGTAATTGCAGAAATTGCGGGTATTTTGCTGCAACAGATTTTGTTACGTAGGCCTTGCAGTCTCTTCAAAAATGGCAAGGCTGAATTCGTAGAAATGCGTGGGTGAGAAAAGATCAAAATCGCGGGGTTGGGGGGGGGCACTTACATATGGAATGGATATGGGTGTAAGGCTCGCGCTTCGAAACCCAGATACATTCGGTGACAGGACTGAAAAAATAGGGATCTTTGGGTGAGAGACAGCCAAATTTCCCCAAATAGGGGCTTTCCAAGTGACAAATTTGCAAATTTTTCGAAAAAAATGTGGTCTTTGGGTGAGATTTTGTGCAATTTTTTTTTAAATAGGGGTCTTTAGGTGACAGTGGTAAAATTTTCACAAAATATGGGGGTTTTTATGAAATTTTAAAACATATGGGGTCTTACCCGGGGGGGGGCCACTTGTATTCAAAGGTGGATATTATGTGTGCACAAGAAACGCGTAAAAAGGGTGTCTTTTTTTCCAACAGGCGATGTACGCGCGTATATCGTTCGGGTGTCAAAACAGCAAAATTGGAAAAAAGGTTATGGTTTTTTTTACCTACCCTGAATTGGTATGTTTATATCTCATTAGGCAGGATCAAAATCATCCAAAATTTGTAATCGGAACTTAGGACGTAAAGCAGAATCAAGATAATAAATGGTATATTTACGATTCAATGCGCTGCGTACGTGTTGAGGGTATCATAAACAGATAAAAATACTGTTTATGGTAGGTTGTAGCTTGTTTTTTGGTCGGTGAAATACTGTTTTAGGTGCATTTTGAAAGTCCTGTTCACGCATCATATCCACCTTTGAATACAAGTGGCCCCCCCCCGGGGGTCCTTCAGGGGTGACAACGATGCTGAAAAGTGGGTTAACAGCCTTACATACGCGTGACTTCCAAGATGGGAGTGGCAGTGGAGTGCCCCCGGGATCAAAATACAGCTGCAGCACTTTTGATGATTTTATGAACGGCGGAGATTTAGTGCTTCCACATTTATATTTCCAGTAAAAACCATACATTAAATAAACAATTTTTGTACTACACAAATCGGTGCACATTTACGCTGACTTCTTTTGCAGAAACCCTTATCCTAACTTTGACTCTAACCCTAATATCGACCTTACTCTAATCTCAACCCTAATCTTAAAGGCCTAACCCTGTCTTAGGCTTAGACCTGGTCTAAACTCTAAGCTTAAGTCATCGCCAGAGGGTGTTTGTTAAAATGACCGTCCCAATGCATGGCAATTTTGCCTATACTGTACTGTACAAACTCATGTCAGTACTTAGGGATAAAAAATTGTACACGCAGCTAGAAGGACCGCACACACCACATATTTCATGACATGCTAAAAATGCCCTAAGTACTAACACTTCTGGGCGACAATGAGTGGTAAATGTCCAAGTTTTTTAAGGTTTTTAGAATAGGATTTATTGTGGGGATCACATGACCCTATTGAGGTAAATTTCCCTTCCCAAAACTAGTCGTTCAGTGGATGAACTCAATACACCCCTGATTCAATCGCTAACCCAACTCCACCACTCTAACCCTAACGAATATTAAATAATTCTAAACCATAATCCATTACTAATATTAAAAAAAAAGCTTTAACTGGTGAATGTGATCCCGATGAATTCAGCAGTCGCTTATGGGCATAACGTGTTTCCTCATGTAGAGCTGACCAAGTATTGTACGACTACTGAGTCCATTGGACTTGGTCGTGGGTTTCGATTTCTCCCGCTGCCCCAGTGAAAAGTCGTTTAACTTGTCTGATCATCATCAACAATCAGAAAATTTATGTCCCTAGGCGCCAAATACAATAAAAATGTTTCAATCATCACACGACGGCGCTCAAGCTCAAAAAAAGTACTGCTGATAGGCGTCCTGAAATAGATGGCTCTTCAGGAGCTTCTTAACTGTTTCAAATGTACAATATTTTTAAATATGGCCAGGTAGTCTATTCCATAATTTGGGAGCATAGGCAGCAAAGGAACGGTTACCAAAATAAACACCTAGTTCTTGCTCATACAAGAAAAGGTAACAATCCGGAAGATGATGATCTAAGCTGCCTTTGAGCTACCTGAACTTGAAGCATATCGATGAGATCAGATGGAGCCTGTCCCTTTAAGTCTTGTACACGAGTGGTGAGCCTTTATAATCAATGCTCTGTTTGATGGGAGCCAGTGAAGCTCCTTTAACCAGTTCAGAAGTGATGGAGTCAAACTTGCGCTTCTGAAAATCAATCTTGCGGATGTACGCTGCACATTTTGAAGTTTCTTCATGCTCTGCAGTTTCGTGCTATCCCCACCAACAACTCTTACAATAGTTCAAGGCGAGATTTAACAAGAGAATGTATAGCCATTTTTGTGGCATCTTCCGTAAGCAATTTCCGCACACGATTCCATGTTCACAATATTGAAATTGGCAGCTTTTATCACGCTAGCAATTTGGCCGCCATAGTCATTCCAGTGTCAAAGAAAGCACCCAGATTTCTAATGGGCTCAGATAAATGGTGACGTTAAAAACACCAGCAACATTCATTACTAGTAAGGTTAATCTTGCAGTTGTGCACGAGAACCAATAACAACACGTCCGTCTTCTCTTCTCTGCTTTAACTTTAGGAAAATTGCACCCATCCCCGCATGAACTTCGGCAATACAAGCTTCAATTCTAGAAACAGCATGATAAACTCGCTTGGGTGACACTTGGGAGATGGAACATATATCTGCGTGTCATCCGCATACATTTGAGCTCCATGCCATGCTTACGAATGATTTACCGAGCGGGAGCAATAAGGTCATAAACAGTAGTGGACCAAGACATGATCCCTGCGGGACGCCAAAACAGAGGACTGTGGTAACGGGAGAAAACTGCCATTAATATGAACTCTCTGCGTCCTTCCGGCCAAGTAGGAGTTTTTGAACCACTGGAGCGGTAAACCACGAATACCAAGTAATTGTGCCAATGCGAGCGAAAAGGATATTATGGTCGATAACATCGAAAGCACAACGAAGATCAAGAAGACGAGGATGGTAAGCCCTTCTTCTCCATGGTCCACATGATGTCCCTTGTGGACCTTTCAGCATGTTGTCTCGGTCTCGTTGACCTTCAAGGTGAAAAATATCGATAGACCCATTTTTTAATGTCTTCTGCTTGCATAATGAATGAAACCGGTGTTTTGTTTGCTCTTGGAACTTTCTTTCATTCTTGTATAAGAAGTGAGACATTATAAGGTTGCCACGCTTTGTTTTGGTATAGGATAAAAAATGAAAGCTCTTTTGTGAATTTTAAAGGTGCATAAATATCGATGTACTCCTCATTTGATTGTCTTCTGTTTACTTATGGCATGGGAACGGATGTTGTTGGCCTTTCAATTTTTCATTTCTAAATTATATAAGAAGTGAGATGTTGTAAGTTAACATTATATTGGCATCACACGCATCCATGGCAGATAGCTATTTAAACAGACTGATAAAAGATGAATACTTCGTCCAATTTATCAACTCTTTCTCTCGCAATATACTCCTACCCACAACGAATTTTTGCCGCGTCTGTATTAGTACTCATTTTAATATTAGGTACAGTGGGAAACTCAATGGTAATTATCGGAGTTGTTCTTTGCAAGAAGTTGCAAACTCGCACCAATGTTTTTGTTGTATCGCTTAGCATCGCTGATCTAGTTACCAGCGTAACATTGTTTCCAACAATCTGCGCGCTTGCTGGAAAGCAGGGATGGCCTTTTCCTGGACACGAATGGTTTTGCTCTCTGGGAGCCTTCCTTCTCTACACGTGTGTTGGAGTAAGTATATACACGTTGGCAGCCATTGCTGTCAACCGTATGGTTCTGATTACTCGCCCTGCATTGTATCTGAAAGTATACTCAGCGTTTAAACTTTTTATAATGGTCTTACTAGTCTGGACCGTACCAACAATAGTCATATTAGTTCCACCATTGTTTGGTATTGGTGGTCTGGGATACGACTACGAGGATACAACATGTACAGATTTGGAATTTTTTCAACTTCCACGAAGTGACTCTTACAACCTGATCCAAGCCTCATTTTTTCCGTGTCCACTTTCAATCATTATTGTCGGGTATTCTAGGACATTTTGGCAAATTCGACATCACTTCAAAAAACGAAATGAAAACATTGGCATTCAAAAAAGATGGCTACATTTACCCATTCGAGCACCGAATACACAAGTGTCGTGGGAAATGGAAAACGGCAATCGCATGCTAAAAAGACGTCACGGATTTCAGGTAGATTCAAAAATAACAAAAAATCTATTTCTCGTCGTCGCAGGTTTTTATTCTTGCTTTCACCATATTTCTTGACGCTCTTTCATTACCAGGTGGTCGACAAGGTCCCTTTACGGATTTATAAACTGACTGCGAATAGCGCTTGTAATCACCAATAAAAAATTTACTCACAGTTTGGGGTTCTGAAGGCAATAATAAGTGCAAAATGAGAGACATTCCTGAACCATCGAATTTGATGTCACGTTTTTTGTCGTAGTTATTTCGTATTGAAGGAACCTTTGGCTCTTTTTCATACATTGATGTAACAGGATCAATAATAACATGAATTTGATTAATGCAGATTTACAACCAGGAAAAACAAATATGTTGAAGACTTATCTCTACTTCGTTACATTTTCGTCCTGAGCACAGGCATAGAGCTAAAGTGAAGCGTGATCATTCCTAGCGTCTATCATTTTCATCCTATCATCCGAATGTTAACGGGGTAACGGACATGGCTTCCCAGTGGCGTACGTGCCGGCCCGCTCTGAGGGGCAAATTTCCCAGTATGGGAAATTTTCACTCTCAGGGGGGTCAAAAGACCAATTTTCCCGGTCAGAGGGCTAAAAAACGGTGATTTAGCATGATTTTTGCACTTTTTTCCCGGCCAAAGTCGTCGGGGGGGCCAACCTGCCCCTGCCCCCCCCCCCGCCTGTTACGCACTGATGGCTCCGATCAACATGTTGAAGAGATCATGTTTGCACCAACCCTCAAAGTGTTCAAACATTTCCTATATAATTTGTGAAACATAAACCATAAGCGGTATGTGTATAATTTTGGCGACTGTCCTCTGGTTGTATTTGTCTGCAATGTTTATCTGTTCATGATGTTTACGCATCATTTGTCTATCTATACTGTCAAAAACGATTATTTTGTGTAAAAAACAATTTGTAATATATCGAATCGTTTTTCGGTCCTCGAGTCACGGCGGAAACCAGTCGTGCAACAAGTGGTCAGACGGCTCACCTCATATTGTCGGCATGTAATGATTGGTTAACCTAATGTTCAATTCAACTTTATTAAAGGTCTCCTTGACTTGTTCCGATAAATGTCTATTGCGTTCTCTAATTGATATGTCGCCTGGCCATACAGGTACGCCTATCAAGGGAAACAACTTGCGTTTTTTTATGTAGCAACAAAGCATATTGCAAAGCCATATTGAAATATATGTAACCATTAAAATGGCGTTTATTGTTTATTACTTGGGGATGAAATGGATGTGAGGGCTTAAATTTCAGGATGACAATGATAAAAAACATGCGGTTTTTCATCTGATAAATCCAAATCGATCCTACTTCCGGGTAATCAGGGGGCCCAAAGACGATCGAACACGGCTGTCCGGTAAGTATGTATTCCTGTTCTAAAATTGAAAAAATAAATTGAAACCAGCGTCTGAAAATTCTCAAGACTAAGACAATAATACCGAAAGCATTGTGGGAAAAAATGGATTCTTCCGTAGAGATGCGTGTTAACTTTTTCCGTGTCTGCAGTCCACCGTAGTACCCGACAAAACGTTCATTTTCTCGCTATAGTTCTATAGGTTCAGGACCAATTATAACGACACATATTAAAACAAACATATAAACGACCCTCTGGTGCCAAAAAAAAAAAACTTCATAGAACCCCGCCTTTTTCCGGAGATATTGAGAGTTGGGTTTCATTTACACACATTCTCTATGGACGGACTGATAACGTTAATCTCTAGCGGAGTAACCATATTAAATAATAACTTTCGCAGGTCTGTGACACGACTACACACTTTCCGACCGCCGTAATCGTACATGCACTTTAGAAGAAACAGAAACAAGAAACGTTCAAAATTGAAAAAAAAAAAAGATGATATGCTAGGACCCACCAGTAGCACTCGAGAGGTCTAAATGAGTATAGGCATTTACTAACATTAGGGTAAATACAGGGTATCCTAGAATTATTAGTACCCATCGATACCCAAATGTTTTATTTTTTTCCCTAGAAAATCAATAACATTAGGTAAGGCTGGTTTTAATATCCCAGATTCATAATAATGTAACTACCTTTCATAAGAATTTTGAATTGTGAAAATCGAATCGGACACCAAAGTGAAAATATACTCACTTGTGTAGAAGAGGTACTGATTGCATCCTTTGGGCGAATGTAAAAAATGTATGTGTGACTTTTTACCCTCTTCCTGGCAAGCTTTTTTACACATGCTTTAGTCCCCTTCGGGAAATTCATTATTAACACTC
>JAMKCH010061923.1:0-24806 GCA_023653785.1 Ophioderma brevispina
ATTCATCCGTTCAGCCCCAATTATCTGGAACATGCTGCCCTATTCCATCAGAGAATCAAAACTCTGCCATTGTTAATTGTTCCAACGTGGTTCTAAAACTCATCTCTTTACTGCTCGCGATTAGTTGTGTCATATTACACTTTTCCTTCGGTTTACACCATGATTTTTTTATGTTAATGAGCGTGGCTCTTTATGTAGAAGGGAATATAAGTTTGCTTTATATGTATGTAAGTAGAGTTGGCCACAAAAAGTATCGCGGCATGTTTTTAGATTCAGTATTGCGCCAAGTTCGTAATCTTGAAGTTTCCGAATATACATTTTGTTGCCTATAGTCTTTAGGGGAGAAGTAGAAAACCGTCATGTGGTCCCCGTCAGTAAATGCTCGGCGTGAAGCCAAGCTCTTACACACAAAGTACAAACATTCTTTTTAACCATCCATTTCACAAGTATTCCATGCATACCCGACTAGAGACACAGTGAGGCCTTTTCTACGGTCTGCCTTGAATATATATTCATTGAAGCGTTAGGGGTTTTTTCATTACAAAAAAGTAACATCATGCTGACATGGGTAAACATTCTCCAATGCGACGTCCTAGGTCTGCAGGAACAACAGAGGAACCGATAGCATAGCCCAACCATCCAGGAATGGTCCTACCATCGAGAGACCACACCGACAGTATGGAAGAGCTAGGCTTAATATATATGTGAAAACAGGCGCGTTGTAGAGGCAACTCATGTGTGATCGAAAATAACATCGACGGTCACTCACCATTGAGAGCAGGGCGGGGAAACGATGTGACAGCAGGAGAAAAAAATGTGGAATCATGAGTAGTCCATCCCGCTCTTGCCACCCTCCCCTTCAGATTTCAAGCACAATCAATTCAAAAACTCGGGAATTCACAGAACATTTACATTTCGAACAGACATAGTACCCAATGGGGCGACAATGAACCAAACAAAGATGGACAAGCTGTCTAAAGAATGGTTAGACAGTCAACATCTACGTCTCCTTCACCGACCCTGGAGATGAGCCATCATTTTAAAGTACCCCGTTGGAAGAGAGGTTGCAACACTGATCTAGATATTGTTAGTAAAACTTGAAAAGATCTTAACTGTGGAGCAAGATTGTTCTGGATCCTGTTCTACTAACTCAACATCGACCAATCGGTATCCAAGTCAACGCTGTCGTAAGGCAAACAAAAAGCATTTTAAGCGGCGCTTTAAATATAAGAAAGCCGATGGCAAGGATTCAATGATGACCTGGATCAGAACGTGAAGACGATTGCCATATGAAACTTTGCCCACTAGTGAACAAGACTCCCGGAGCGATCAGACAAAGAGGCTGTAGGAAAGAATAACATAACAGGCTGTTCCAAGAATGTGCTAAAAGAATGTAAAAGAGTATTATACACCAGGTTTGAAGTGATCCTTTCCAGCTAAAACAAATAGTACAGCTAAAGAAGAGGAAGTGTCGGAGAGGATCTCCCAGGGAGCATATCAAAAACCTGGCCACCTTAATTGAATCACGATATGACACATAACAGCAAGAAAGCATGTCCACCATCCGAAGCTTCGAGGGGATCCAAAGAACAGAACCTCCCACAGCATCCAAATGTTACACCCAACCAAGTAGCCCAACAACTGCTTTTAAATGTAAGAGCAAGAGACGTTATGAAGTTCAAAATTAGACCGTAAGAGGTAGTGGCAACCCTTGTTTCATTCGTCCCTGACATGTACGAACTGGAGACCGTTATGCTAAAGAAGGCAATAGCAGTTGGCCTTGACAAATCTCAACTGCGCAGCAGCCCAAATTTCGGCCCAAGAGCAAAGGAGTGGCTTCTCGAGTTCTACAATGGCAGCATACATACAGGCCTTTGAATGTTTTCCTGCTCAATCGATAGCACCTACGAGAACAAGCAGGTTTCCAACAAGACAAATGAACAACATGCCAAGTACTCAACCAAAATCAACTCATAAAGGATGGTGTATAGAAGGGTTTGGTAACCGGAGTCGTGTTGTCGACCTATCAGCAGTCTATAGCAAGTTAATCACAGCTGCTTATTCCGTAGATTGGAACTCACAAGGGACATGCATTGACTGAGCTCAAAGGCTTTCAAACAGGATGTTTTTGTTCAGCTAGAGCTAAGAGAGCCCGATGGGCATGGCTACAAGAATTGACTACGCCCAGGGGGATGATCACATCTCTCCTGTTCAACATCTTGCCAATGACCACCAAGGAGTGCAGGAACCTGTAGGTTTATCTATGCAGACAAATTCGGAACGGGCACAAGATGCCGACTTCACAGTTGGTGAAGAGAGACTCTCCAATTAAAGACCCGACAAGCGGCTGGGCCCGGGCAAATCCAGGTAACCTATCCTTACCGTGTAAATCGCAGTCAGCCAACCTTTGAAGTTTTCATGCCAATCGCCAGTCCCAACATAATAGATTAAAATTTTACATCAGAAGTGGGAATCGAACCAGGACCTTTTGATCAAAAGACGAGTGCCTACAACATGACGCCACGGAACCTCGAGCTGGCAGAAAGTCTTCCGCTTTTGTAATACTTAAATAAACACATTAACGGATAAAAGTCACACATACCTAATCTCTGATGGACGAGGTTACCTGGTCGGCCACTAGCCGCCTTCTCTCCAAAGAATGTGGATGAAATCCCTCCTATTATGAGGAAAAAAACATACGTGCAACTACTGTGTTTGGAATCGAGTCACCATTCAAAAAGACAAAGCCTAACATGAAGTGGAATAACACATGACAAATGCATAGACAGCTGTTTTGATTCATTTTTTGAATTTTTAGACACTGTTTAATTTCAATACCAATATTTCTTATTGCATATTGACATATTAGAGGTGGTTGGTATTCAGTTGGACAGCAGATAATAAATACAATATTGCATTGCATGGCACATCATTGAGTACTTCAGAGTTTGAGTTGTAGACATGAACTAACATGTAACTTGAAATGTTGTGGATTGTAACAATGAGACAGTATTCTACTGCTGCGACATCCCAAAACCTAGCTAGATGAGAAAACACAAAAAAAAAAAATTACTTGCCAGCAGATTTTCTGAAACTGTCCTCATTGCCCTCCTATACATTAACATTGCAAATGAATTCAGCAAAAAAATGCTGTTAACATGTTGGTTCACATATATGTTGACCATGAGAATTCCATTTCAAGTGAACTTTAGAATTATTCCCCAATATTTGTTTATTAATTTTAGAGGTTCTAAGTATTAATGCTGACAATGACACAACGTTGTACTACCACAAAGCCAAATTCCTAAACAAAATAATTAAATGGCAGTAGTTTTATCAAGTTGTGCTCATTACTCACATTATAGGTCTATGTCGGACCATAAATACAAAACCTAAAAACATTGTTCAAATTTGTTAAACATTACTCTAGACCAATCTTGTATCGCGACGCGGACTAAATAGGCCTTAATCAAAGACACTCCGAGTATTTAAATCAAGTCATCGTTCAATATTTCACGCTAGTAGGGTTTTTCAAAACCTTTAGTATCTTCCGTAGACGGTCGTTCTTCAACTTAGAGACCAAAGTGTACCACGCATAAGAAACACGGGTAGTAAACATTCTTCTTGAATTCAGATCAGATTGACATCGGTTTGACCTAACGGTATACACGTGACCTCGTTGACGGTTGATCATAAGCCCAGAAATTACACCTGTATGGGTTTTCATCTGAAAGTTGACTAAGCTTTGGACACCAAAACCGCACCAGTACCAGCCTTTTATCACGCCCAAATATATGCCATGTCATAAAAGCGGTGCAGACCCCACTCTTACATTACGCAAATTACGCAATAATTTACTTGGCCTGAATGCCATTGCCACTGCATTTTTAAAGCTACATGTAGCCGAATTTTTAGCAATGAAGGGTAAAGCTGACTGTAAACTTCTCCCTAATGTTCCAGTGCGGAACCTACATAGGTCAATTTAAGAGTAACAGGAATTGGAGATCATCAACACTCCAGGTCCATCACACATGACATCTCAATGCTAGTGACCAACTCACGTACGTTCACTGACCTCTCACAAAAGCATACTCACTCATGCATACATAATACTTTCATGGCTCACACACCATGTTAAAACAATATTCAAACTTGTGACACAGTTTCCACGCTAGAAAGTTTAGTGCTCATGAGGGAGGAAATTAAATTATATTATACTTTTTCCTGAACATTTACCCCCCTATAGAAAAAATGCTACTTCAAGAACATTTTCCACACCTTAATATATCCATATTACCCTATATGTCGATATTATTTTACAAATAGAGGAATCCACAAATTCCACAAACATTGTTCTCCAATTTTTTTCCAAAGTTTCTGAGTATACGTCAGTATACCTGGGAGAAAACAATATAAATTTCTTAACTTGCACATCTGAACCACCTAAACTGGCCCGACTTAATCTCAGAAATACGGCTCATGTAGGTCTGCACTCCTACACAGTCACTGCACCTTTATTGCATGGAATAGTTTATACCTATACGGCTGGAGTGCCAAAGTCCAGCGCATCACACGTCCGTTTGCAACTTCTGACTTTTTCATGCACATATGGGTTTGGGGGTCAGGTTTCTACTGATAAACTCAACGACAACCCATAGAGGGTAGGTAAGCCTCAAATTTCTGAATGCCCAAACAATGGCGAGGCATTCACGCTCATACCCGAGTAATTTCTCTGGGCATCATTCAGTTTTTTTACTGAGGTAGGCGATAGGAAACTTCTCTCCCTGAAAGTATTGCAAAAGAACTGCACCAATTTGCTACATCAGAGCCATCAAGTTTCTGGAGGATCACCTGAAGGCGACAAATCAGGTAAGTGTTAAAATGGGTGACGTTACTAGTTTGTTTTCAAAAGTCCTAAAGGCTAACTCTTCACTTTCACCCCAGATATCCTACTTATTAGCTCACCTTTTGTTGGTCGTGTCAGTGAGGGGGGTGCGGCAATGCAGCAAAGTTTCGGAAGAATTTCCTATAGTAGTTCCCAGTCTCAAAACGAACGTAATTGAGTCTTCGTCAGAGGTTTTGGCGCGTTCAATTGACTCCAATTTGTTCTGGCATGGTTTGTAACAAACCATGACCTACCGTATGCCCAAGAAAGAAGAAAATTACCTGACTTCATAAGCCAATGAAGCACTTTGACGGCTTGTGGTCAAAATTGGCAATCTTTTAATATGTGCAAAAGTTCTCTTAACTTTCTTAACATGCCTCATCCCATGTACTGGTATAGTAAAATATCATCTATGTAGTTTTCTACATTCTCTAAACCACCACAAAAGTTTCCTCATAATTCTAGAGAAAGTTGGGCAGGTGCATTAACTAACCAAAAAGGCATTGCACAAAATTGTAGAGCCCCTCTGAGTAATGAATTGCAGTAAGGGGGGTGGCTGACTCAGAAAGGGGGACCTACCCACTCCTAAACCTGTACACAATACAAAAATATTAGCCCTTTACTCAAGTTTCCAACTTGAAAAATAATGAGCCTTGCACAATTTGGCAAAAAATCATCCTGAAAAGGAATTGGCTCGCATCAAAAATCGTGGACTTGGGTCAAAATTTACGCATGGTCACAACAGGTTCTTTGTTACATCACCTTTATCTAGAACTTACTAGGGTGAGCATCTGGGCTTTCTGATGGTTCGTGCTACGCATAAGTCCAACATCAGTCTGTACTTCTTTTCCTAACTACCTCACCGCATGGCTAATGGGATAGGGGATGGTCTACTACGGATTGGAGAGTTATCAGTTAACTTATCTCATGATATCCCAATGTAGTTCTCCCAGGGCCTATCTGTAAGAGTAGTTTGAGTTAGAAAGGAATATAAGAACGTGGCGGAATGATGCCCTGGTCATAGTTGACTGCTAACGTGGACATTTGCTAGAGTTTCTGTGGGAGTGGAAGCTTGGTATCCTTGCTAACAAAATGCCCCTTCAATTAGTCATTGCTTTACATTAGTACCAACTACTAGGTTTTCCATCTCTGGTTCACTCTCAATCACAGCAGTACTGCAACCTCTAACACGTCCTCTCAGTAACCCTCAGCAATCAGCCTAAGCTGTCGTGTCCGGAGGTCCTCGACCGGAAATATTTTTTTCAACAGGTTGCATGAAATGTTTTGGTCCATGGACCGAAATCAATTTTGTAATCCATGCTGCCACCTTGGCTACAAATGGGAAACGGGCCTTTCCAGTTTCGATGAGACAGATTTATTGTGTCAAATAGTAGGAAGCAACAATAAAACCTCATCACATTATGCAGAGAGAACTTTCTGGGCCTAGCACGCTTGTCGGGTGGAGCTCGCTTGTCATAATATGACTTATAACCTGACTTGCGATTTCTTCAACTCCTGTTGAGCTAACTCAACAAGTTCTGTTGAGTGCTCCTTGTAAATCCAAAACATTGATAAAGTTTCTTTGTTCTGGTTCATCACTATGTCACCCGTCCAACAGCCTCCTTTAAAATAGTTAATGGACCTCTAACGGTGCGTCCATATAGAAGCTCAAAGGGAGAAAACCCTGTGCTCTCTTGAGGAGCTTCCTGTAGCAACAACAATGGGTAACCATTATCAATATCCCAGTTCTCGAGGTCTTCTCATCACACATCCTTCTCAGCATCTGCTTCAGAGTGCCGTTTTAAACTTTTATACGAGCCCGTTGCCAGGCTGGGTGCAAGGGGTCCGTCGTCATCTGCCAATAGAAAGTAACCTACAACTTCCTGACAAATACTGAAGTGAACTGAGTGCCTTGGTCGGTCAATACTTCTTTGGGAAGCAGAATCTGGTGAAAACATTCACTAAGCTTCAGCACGTACACGTTACGGCTTCAAGGCGAGGCAGCGGGACAGCCTCTGGGAACCTGGTGGCATAATCCTACAATGGTAGAATGTAGGCGAATTACCCCTATCAGTACTCAAGGAACAATGGTCCTTCCCAACACTATCATGGCAACACGCTCAAAAGAACATAATGATTGGTAAACTACCTAGCGGCACTTTGACAAACCGCTGCCTTTTGAACCCCGTCGCTGGCACACATCACATGACTGGCAAAAACCTAGTGATGTCAGCCTGAACTCCGGTCCAATAAAAATGTGTCCAATACCTTATCAGCAGTCTTCTTAGAACTTGGTGTCCACCTAAGATAGATTAGTGTGCAAGTTCATGACCCTAAACGATATTGGCTTTGGCACCACTATCTGACGAAAGGATTCACCAAACTCTATGACTGGGGATTGGAATTCACGATACAACAAAATACCATCTGTGTGCAAAAATGAACTTAGATGTACTACCCTTCTTACCATGTTTCACTTCCCTGTTTGCGGCTAATTCCTTTACTCTACGTAAAAGTCAAGTCATTGTTTTGTTGCCTCACGAAGCAAATGGGTACGCTGCTCGCCCCCAGCGACAATGTCTGCAAATGGTGACAGGAACACCCGAGCTCTCTAAATGGTTTCTCCTTGGCCCTTACGTTTGACCTCCTAGTCTCCACTGCAAAACCTAAATCAGATGATTAGAATGGACAAAGTCGTTGATGACAGCACTCCTGGCTCTGGAAGGATGAACAAGTCCAATCAGGATCTGGTTCCGCAGGATCTCGAACACCACCAGTAAATGTTCCCTAAAATAAGGTCATAAACGGGGTTATTCATAGTACACATGGCTTGAACTTCACCTGAAAAATAAGGCGTATTACGTAGAAATTAGCACTGGTACCTCAATATCGTGCCGTCTATCAGGATACATGTCCTAAGTGTGACCCGTCAATTGATCATCTGAAATTAAGTCTTTACGAACAACAACTCCACGCAACCACTAATCCCCGAATGTTAAAGTTTCTTACCAAGTGGTTACCTATCAACCCTGAATGCAACCGAATGTGCATCTTCCGACCCTTTGGAGCTACATGCTGCGCTCATCAAAGGAAACTTTAGACCACAAGCCAATTTCACTTATACCATCTCCGTGTGCTGGAATTGCAAAACATGTGTATCTAATTTCACTACCATACAAGCAGTAGTAACGGGGTTACCTTGTGTCAAATTGGGATTAGGTCGAGCTGCTTGTTCAGATTGGCTTGATTCATGACACTTTACACACGCACAATGTGTCACACTGCAGCACCCTTGTGTTTCACTCTGGCCAGCAGGTTGCGAGCTATTTTTAGGATTACCACGCCTTATGCCTTAGGCCTGGTATCTGTAGTGTACGGCTGCTGCTTCAAAAAACAGCATAGGTCTCTGTGGACAATCACATGCAAAGTGTCTTGTTTGTCAATGTACAAAAACCGGTGTCCTACACTTTGGTACCTTTCCTATCCACTTTAGTGTCTTGTTTACTCTGATAGTAAGGTCTATTAAAACATTGGGACTTGTTGGTGTTTTTTCTTGGGGGCAGTATACCTCTGTGGTTGCTCGACCGAGTTTGAATAAGAACTACAAACCAACTCCCCCTAGCTCTACAGTATGATCTGCTAAGGTATAGCCATGTCTTGATTCAGTTGGTGTTCTCTCTTTCAAGAATATAGCTAGATCTTTACCCACAAATGTGTATAAATTGCTCAGTACTAAAAGATCACATAGACTTCAAATTATCTCAACTTCAGCTACTTCAATCCCACCTATCTAGTAATTAGCTATCCTAGTAGAAAATTAGTACCAGTCTCACTACATTGGTTTTTGGCAGACCTAAACTTCACTCGGAAACCATCCGCAGTTAGAAACTTTAGATGATTATACTTTTTAGGACGTGGACCTTCTTTAGCCTATGTCATAATTGTTAGCTCATAGGCATTCGTAGTTGAATATTCATGTAACCCTTTACCTGAAAGAAAGAGCACCTAAGTTAAACAGCCCATCAGTATGTCTTTTCCATCGTTGGGAGAGGAAGACCTTTCAAAACATTTGAAGGAACGCATCCATATCGTCCTTCCCTTCTTGGAAAAAGCAGGGAGTTTAGGAGGACCTTAGCATGAAAACTTGGGTTTTTTGTCACATCACTTTCACCACTTTAAACCCTCTCCCTCTTCATTTTCTCAATTTCATATTGCATTTCAATCATCGCTTTCTCAGTACCACCTTCCACACGCTCTTTTTTCAATGTCTCAATCTGAATTTCCCTATTAATCGACGTTATCTTCTAATCAATCCAATTTCTCTGCTGCGCACTTTGTTCGCGTGCAAGCTTTTGTTGGTCTTTCACAAAAATCTGTAAATTCTCTAAACTATACCCATTTTCCGACTACGCTGTCAGCTTTTCCAAAATCCTGGAAAAAAATTTGCCCAAAATTGCTAAAGGCAGAACCAAGACTACGCAAGCGCAATTTACGCGCACAAGAAAAACATGAGCGGGGCTGCCACAAAGATTGTTACAGGCAATTAGAAAAGACCAACTCAAAACCACCACGAAGCAACGCCACGAAATTTTCCAGGCATTCAATTTCACAAAAACCAGATATTACACTGACATGGTAGTCTAAAAGTGTATAGTTGTACGGAAAGCTTTTCTGTTCCCGTGACGACCCCCCAGAAAATGTCACATTCAAAAGAAAAGTCCTTAACTAGTGAAGCTGGAAACACAATGACAAATGCATAAGAGAGCATGGTTTTAATTTCATGATTGACACTGTTTAATTTCCATACCAAGATTTCTTATTGCTATTGACATTATTAGAGGTGGTATTCATTGGGGAAAGCAATAATAAATACACTATTGCATTGCATGAACACATTGAATACTTCAGAGTTGATGTTTGTAGAGTAAATTAACAGTACACTTGAATGTTGAGTGGGGGCTATGTAACAATGAGACCGTATTATACTGCTGCGACATCCAAAAACTAGTAGAGAAAAATAAATTACTGCAGCAGATTTTATCTGAACTGTCCTCATAGTTACTTCTACATTATACAAATGTCATTCAGACAAAATGCTGTGAAAGTGTGGGTTCACGTACAGTTGACCATGAGAATTCCTCATTCAAGTGCACACACATTTAGAAATTATTCCCCAGAATATTTGTATTAATTTAAAGAACGCCGGGGAGTAGACCATAAAGTAGGTAATGGTGACAGAATGGAGCACATAGGTATTGTAACTTACCCTACAAAGCCAAAGTCCTAAAACAAATAAGGAAATGCGTAGTTTTCATCAAGTGTGCTCATATCACATTATAAGGTCTATGTAGGACCATAAATACACAAACACTCAACATATGTTCAAATGTTACACATTACTCTAGACAACTCTTGGTATCGCGACAGAGCGACTAAAAAAAGGACTTTAATCACAAGACGATCGCGGTAAAGGTAGTAGAAGGGGTATTAGTTATGTAAAAGTACAAACGTCGAATCATCAGAGTTGGGCTTTAAGAATATGAACTCTCTTTCCAACGTCCAAGTAGGGTTTCAAAACTTTAGTTATCTTCAGTAGGATGGCAAGTCTCAACTGAGATGCAACCAAGAGTGTACGATCGCAACAGATGACAGAAACACAGGTAAGTAAACCATTCTTCTTGAAGTTCAGATCAGACTTGACATCGGTTGACCTAACGGTCTACACTGACCTCGTTGGTAATGTGTGTGTTATGTTTAGGTATCAGCCAAATGTCAGAAGTAGAAACTTGTAACGACATTAATGACACCTTTATATGAGGTTTTACATCTGCAACGTGAGTTGGACGAGCTTTGAGAACAACAAAAACCGCACAGACAGCCTTATCACGCCCAAATGTACGCACTGTCTTATTTGCGAGTGCGTTGATTTGACAGGCTGCCATGACCCTCTTATACTTACGCAATCAGGATCTTATCATTTGCAGCGAGCCACTATAATGTGTTTACTGGGCCCGGTACCGGTTTGATGTGAAAAAGCAGATTAGGTCACGGGCAGGGAAGATTGAACTTGAAATGCCTTCTGCACCACCTGGCGGGGCACTCATTTGCACTAGAACTAGGGCTCATTCCACCAGGTAGACGAGTAACCGACGAGATAAAAGAGTCTTGATGGTTAAAAGCAATCAGAAGATTGTTGCGGTTGGGTGAGATTGAGTATTTTGTAGTAAAAGCTGACTGTAATATAAACGTCTAATGTTCCATTGCGGAACCTACATCGGGTCGTGTGTCAAGATAACTAGTGAATTCACGGAGTATATAGTGCAACACACTATGGTCGCGCATGTCCAATCACAGAGACAGTGTCTGCAAACTAGTATGTTAGCTCGATTCGCACTGATGTATCGGATGCTGGGGAATAAAAATGTTTTGGGCCAATCGTCCATTAGCGTGGTGACACTTGAACATATAGGAAGACGCATGTATTAAAATTAGATACGATCACGGCTGAAATTTTTGAGTCGCGTTCTGAACCTCCTAACAATAGAAATGACTTGAAAGGTATAAACGACCGATAGTTAAAAAAAACTTAATTTTGTTTTACGTACGTCTAGCTGAAGAGAACTAGTACTTTTAATACATCATTTATCAATCAATTCAATCACTTCACTGTTTTTAAACGTTTTTAGGAATTAAAATTCGCTTTTTGTGGCCGGTACACTGTGCCAAAAATGCTATTACTTTAAGTGTTTGAACATGTTCAAGGAAAAGAACAGTTGACATAGAATTAAGGAATGATTATATTAAAAACGACCATTTAGAATTAAACAGACGCTTAGCATGGAAAATATAATTTTCTGAGCCCTATACACGGTATGCTTTTTTGATAGTGTATGGTCCTTCTACACTCTCCTTAATCTACACTGACAAAGTACTCTTGAGACTACAGAAGGTTTATTTTAGGCGACGTAATACAAAGTTGTCTGTCTGAATTTAATGTGTTTCGGCGTAAGGTTTTTAGTTTCCAAATAGTTTTATCTGAACATGGATCAAACGATAAGAACTGCACGCTGCTGACCATCTATGAGTGGATGTTGATATTGATAGTCGTACTAGTTTATGGGTAACGATGAAAGTAGATGAGGCCATCATGTCACCTGTGTGGATAGCTAAAAATCCATTGTTACCATATTCAGGATTCAATAGCGCCCCTGCCTCATACAGGTACGAATATTTCACACTTTTAACGTCGGTTGGTTTACCAGTGACCTCTATGTTTTGACCACTGCAATAGTCATTGCCGTAGAGCACACAGTATTAATAAGGCAGGAATTAGGAGTGGCTGACAAAGAGTAATTGCTGTGCGCCCCTCACAAACACCTCTCACCCGTAAAAAGTACAGGGTTGTCCCTATATCAGCGCAAATCGGTATAGTGACCAACTCACGTACGTCCACTGAACCTCTCACACAGAAGCATACTCACTCATGCATACATAATACTTTCAGTGGTCTCATACACATAGCCATGTAAACACTATTCAAACATGTGACACAGTTCCCGCGCTGGAAAGTTTAGTGCTATGAGGGAGGAAATAAATATTGATTACTTTCCTAACAACTTGATAACAAGGGATATTTGCAAGGTACTATGGATCCCAAGGTTATGGATCCCCAAGGTCTTCTATATTATATAAACTTACGAAACTGCACGAGTGGACACCAGACAGAACCTTCATGAAAGAGGGCCCAACCCCAACAAATTTCTGTACCTCCACTTCTACAGACAGGCCCTCCCAGTGGCATAGCTAGGGGATTCGTGGCGTGAGTGTGTGTTGGTGAAAGATGTTTGTTAAAGTGGCATCCCCCAGAGCACGTAGCTCACGAGCAATACAGGTGGGGTCAAGTGTCCTTGACCCTAGGGCCCGGAGTGTGGTCCAGGGGCGCCAAACCCCCGGAGCTCTCTGGTCGCATGTTTGACATGCCGTTGGAGAGCCTTCTGTTATGATAAAACAACGGAATTTGTTTTCTTTGTGCCAACATTTCAGCGTAGCATCTGGGCATGCTACCAACTCCGTGGCCTCCTAGCTTATGCCCTGAGAGAGCCCTTTGGCAAGTGTTTGAACATTTTTCCATGTTGCTTTGAAAATCTTGCCTGGGGATTACAGGGTGCATTTGCAGACACCACATGTTTAAAGGCACCATCAGTGATTTTGCTAAATCAGAAAAATAAAAAAAAAAAAATAATCATAAATCAGATTTGCCCTGTCTGTAACCAAGTACAGGTATCTCACATTCCGCTGCAAGTGTGATAAGACAAAAGGTGGGAACTAATAAGGTCAAAATCGATTATTTTAGTCGTTACTGAAACTCTCCGACGGACATTATACAACACATAAACAACTTTATACCAACCCTTGTGACATATCCATCACTTTTAGCTCCTCCTGCAAATTTCAAATATGACTCCTTCGGGTGGAGTCACTGATGGGTGTGACATACCGACCCCATGTTTACTAGGGACCCTGATGATTTCAGCAGCCTTAACGGAATAAAGATAAAGTGCATGTTAATTGCTGATTTTGAAATGAGGCCAGGGATTTTGCTCATTCTTTCACAGAAACGTGTACATTGGACTTTTAAATAGGGGTGCTTAGTATTACTGAATGTTAGTCCCCATTAGTCCCTTCACAATCCACCCCCAGAATTATGCATACCCAAGGCGACAGAAATCACGCCAATTCAATAGTAATTGTTCTACAAAGTCAATTTTATTGGAGTGTTCCATTTCTACCAAAGATAGATGTATTCAAAGGAAAAAATAAAACAAGTTTTATTCAATTTAAACAATCATGCTTGACCAATGCTATCAGTTTCTTTCTCTTTGACCTTTTCCATCATTACCTTAGTCAGGTCAATCTTGAAGCGGGTGCAAGTCAACAATTTTTCCTTCTTCATCAGCCATTAAGTAGCAGGTTATTAAGTCGGCACCCACGTAGTCCATATGCAGGGATTAATTTTTTGGGGTTCCAAATTACACAAAAATGCATATCTGGTGCAATTTCTTTAGATAGTGGACTAACCCAAAATGGTATTTTCGGGCTGTTTGACCATTTTCATGAAACCACCAAAAGAGAAGGAGGGCAGCATCACCCGCCTCCACCCCCCCATCGTAGCAATCTCCCCTCAGATTTCGAACGGTTCCCTACGTCCCTAATTCCAGAACCCTTCCCTTTCGCTTCCGCTACCCTCTCACCCCCAGACGCTACCTCCCCACTCACGCCTCCTCAAAAACCCACTATACCCACACATACATTTGCCCACTCCTCCCCCCCTCCCTGCCCTATTGGGTCGCATCTACAATCCTCCACTCCCCTTCACCCCTTTCTAGCCTTCCAACGCTATCTTTTTTTACCTGTCTCCCCCCCTCCACTCGTCGTTTTTTACTCTTCCCGTTTGGTCCACCTCCTCCTCCTTCATCCCCAACCAGACCTACATTACTCCCTCCACAACCCCCCCCTCCCAACTTTACATCAATAACTCCTCCCTTTTTTTCCTCCTGCCCCTACCCCTTTCCTCGTGCCCCCCTAACATTCCCTCTAATCACACATCTTTCCCACCCTCTCGCCCCACGCCAATACCCCTATTTGTCCCTTCATGTAGCACGCCTGTCGACTACTGAACCACATTACTCGACCCTCTAATCCACCTTGGCCTTTCCCAGCCCATCATTGCTCTCCCATCCACACACGAAAAGCGGAGCACCCTCCTCTCTCTCCATCCCCTACCTCACCCCCCCCCACTCACCGTCTCCTCCCCCATATGACTGTCATTGACCTTCCCCTGCCTCCTTCCCAACACTCACCTCCCAACACCCCGGTTCCTATCTCCTGGGCCTTTCAACTTTATCGCAATTTCCCTCTATGCACTCCCCACGTTTATCCCACCCCTTCCTCTCTCTTTTCCAACCCCTCCATCTTTACTCAGCCCTTCTCGTCTTACCTCCCCTCTACCCGTCAAGCCCCCTCTCCCCCTCCTCACCCCCGTCCATAACCCCACGCCCCCCCTACCTACACCTCCCTACCCACTGTCCCCCCCAAATCGACGCAATTCTTGCTCTTCCTTTCCCCCTTTAGACATACTCCCAGTTTCAACGTTCTCCTCTCAACCACACCCCACCATAGCACCCCCTCCCTCTGGCATACCCCTGAAATCGCTCTTATCTACCACCCGCCTCTTCTATATAGTCTCCATTTCTCGACCCCTTCCCTTCTCTTTTCTCCGAACACATCATGCCTTTCCTCCCATCCCCTTGGACCCCCACCTTACATCCCCATCACGCACCTCACCCTTCTACCTACTTTGGCTACACGCTCTATTATTCTCGCTCCAACTCACCACCCATCATTCTCGCCCCCTTGCCTTCTCCCTCTCCAACACTCCATCAATACCCTCCACTTTTTTCTCCCCATTCCCATCTCCAACCCCTTTACTTAGCCAGCATCCTATTGATCCTCCCCCCCATTGCCAAGTATCCCTCAAACTCTCCATTACATCCCACCCCCACCTCACATTTATTTTCCACCACTCACTTCCCAGTACACCCATATACTTGCTTCCCCACTTTCTCCCTTCCCCGTTCCCTCCTGAACAAACTCCCAAATCCCCAACCCCCCCCTCGCCTCCGATCATGTCCCCTAATTCTTTTTCCACCTTTCCTCAACAAACAATGATATCCACAGTCCTCCCCCTCCCTGTTCTCTGACATCCCCGACTTTCCTTCCTTCTTCCTCCACAACAACTACGCAACACTGTCCCCCTTTCCTCCCTACCCCCTAACCTTCTTTCCGCTGGACGATCGCTCACATCCCCTCTCATTTTTATTTGCACACTCTACCATTCATCTCAAAGCCCAGCTTCCCCAGGCACACTCCCCTATCTACCATTAACCTACGATCTCTCTGACTTCCACATTCTCTCACTTCCTTACCCCTCCCCCATTCCCCTCACCATCCTTACAGTATTCGCTCATATTGCCGCTTTCTTAACCCCCACCCGTCCACTTTCCCTTCCCACCGTGCCTAGTATTCACCCCGCTACCTCCTCCATCCCTTCGTCCCGACTCATTACTGATCCACCCCTCAAGTCCTGCCTACCACGTTCCTAGCCACACGGTCCCGTCTTTACCCCCCTCTCCTCCCCCTCCACCCGCCTCCGGGCTTCCTACTTTATCTTATCAACTCTTTACTTTCAAAAATTGCCCTCGCTTCATTCTTCCTTAACCTTTGCACTTTCACCAGTCCTACTCCCAAACTCCATCGCCCCCTTCGCCTCACAACGATGATCACGAAACTATCTCACGTCCTAATACGGAATATCGCTTTTGCTTGTACTTCTTTCCTTCTAACAACTACGCTACGTTGAATAAAACCTGGCTACGCCACTCGATTGTAGGCCTACTATACTTTCTAATTGTAAAACTGCAGGTATGATGTTCAATTTGGGCTCAGTGACAGAAAACCATCTGGATTGTGACCTAAAAATATAATATTGGGTGTAAAGAAATTGTAAAAACACATAAAAATGTTATTGTTTTATAAAGGCTGAAAATGCCATAAAACATTTTTTTTTTCCAAATATATTTTTTTTTTTTTTTTTTTTTTTTTTTTAAAAAGTTCCAACATTTTGAGAAAATCTCAAAAAATTATTGACTTATGAATTTGACCCAAATTTGACATAAACAGGAATTTTCATAACATTTCAGTTAGAAGTATACATTTTATAGCCAATCCTTATGAAATTGGTGTGCAACTTATAGTATTCGCCACAAAAAAAAAAGCTTGGCGGTAATTTTAAGAATAACTTCAATGGTGGCTACTTACCAGGATTTGGACAGGAAAATGAGGAATACTGGGAATATTATTTACAGGTTAAACTTATTGGCATCTTCTGCAACTTACCCGTAAATCTAAGATAACGCCGGTCCCCTAGACATTGCGCCTCAAAATTATTTTCAGATCCTTCTATAGCATTTTGACCCTATTAGAACTTTGCATTCAGCTTTAATAACGATTTATACCGTAAGTTATTTTCGGAGAGTTGACCCTTATGTTATTGTCGGAGAACGTAGTAAACGACATTCCGGAAAAAAGACCCCGTCATGTTTTTTTGGTTTCGGGTGATGACCCTTATGTTATTCGGACAGTGAAGAACCCTTATGTTGATTTAGGAGTAGTAACACCCTTCGGAAAAGGAAAAACGACCGTCGTGTTGTTTTCGGAGTCAAAGTATGACCATTCGGAAAAACGAACGTCGTATTTATTTTCGTAGTGATGACCTTTATGTTTCGGAAGTAACGCCTTAGGAATAACGACGTCGTGTTATTTTCGGAGTAATGACCCTTTCTGGTTATTTCGGAAGATAGTACGGACCCTCTAGTCATTTCGGAATAACATAAACGACCCTTATATTATTTTCGGAATAATGGCCATTATGTTATTTTCGGAATAATGCCTTAGGCAAAAATGACTGTCATAATATTTTCGGAACTTATGAACTTCGAAATAATGACCTCATGTTTTTTTCGGAATAATGACCCATCGGAATAACGACCCTTCGGGCCAATGAAATGATGACCCTTATGTTATGTTCGGAATAATGACCCTTCGGAATTTAAAGACCCTTCGGAATAAGAATAAGCACAACCACTTGGCCACGCTCTCCCACAAGGAATGGAGCTGATTACAAAGGGGGGTGTGTATTAGGAAGTGAGATGGACCTGGCCAAGCGATGGCAAAGCAAGGAAACAGTTGACGGTGAAAGGGCTATGGATAAAGCGACCTCGTCATTCATCTACGAAGGGCGCATTTCTTTGGCAAAACTGGCCCTGCAGTTCACATAGTCTTCTCAACTAGACCGTACCTTATGTATCAGACGAATTTAACAGGTGTGTTTTACAAATAGCCACCAGCGCGAGTAAAATTGTCTGCTTTTCTCGTGGTTTTTGTGTAAAACAATATTATTAACGAGTTGTAATTAAACTCTGTGAAATATATAGCAAAAACGGCTTCTGTTGCATTTAAAAGTGAAATCTGTATAGTGGTCGTTCGTATTTTTAAAAATTCCCATGATTACATGGGGGCGCTTCCTTCCAGCTGTCAAAGATCCTTGGGCAGCCAAAAAAAATCTTAACTTAAAAAAAAAAAATCTCAAGAATCACATGACAGTTTTTGTTATTATTTTTATAACTATCGCCAGGACATTAATCTATTGTGATAACAGAAAAGATCACACATGGTTAATTTGAAGGAGGTAAGATTCCAGGAAATATTAAAATAAAAAACGGTTAAAGCCTAGATTTGGGTAGCTTAAAAGGAAGTTATAAATTGGGAATTTCATGATATTAGCAAAATCGTTTTTGTTCATAATGTTGATGTGATTTGAAAAAATTCCTTAAGAGATATACTTTCATTTTAAATTGTTTCTGATATTGTTTCACTGTGCTCTATGGCGCGTGACTTGGATGAAACTCAGCAGAACCTTCAAAAAATTTAATAATCATATGATAGGCTACTGAGGTATCTGCACTGTGGGGTAGAAGTTGCAGAAATAGTTTGTATGAGCAATGAACAAAAAATATGCATACGTACAGATCTCACACATGGCTTCCAAAGGCGTTTGAAATCGTTGCTGCAGAAAAAGAATCTAATTTGACTTACCCTCTTGGGCAGAGTACGAAGATTTGTTCGCATTATTATTTACGTAATTGATTTACAGCCTACAAAGAATTCAAAGGGAATCAACGAAAAAGGAAAAAAAAAACCATAAAAAAGGTCAAATGTAATTTGGGTTTTATTGTTTGTATAAAATATTTGAAACTGTGGCGATGTCGGTGGTTACATGGGTCTACTGTGCGGGCATATGAGCATCATTCGTTGGAGAATTTATCGATTTCATAGGCTATTATGATAATCAAACGGTGTTCCCGTCGAAAGGACACCAACCCTTAAATCGGTTTCAACACAAAAAGCAAAACTTTAAAAAAATTAAAAAAATTAAAAAAATTAAAAAAATTAAAAATATTAGTTTTAAATGTGATTTATTGCAAAAACATTTGACTTGAAAAAAATGTTTAATGATAACAATAAACAAATTATCAGTGGGCTTCTACTTTTTTATAGTATCCAGGCAAGAGCTATCTTACGCAATTTAATACTCTTATCGTGAGTTAGTGTTTTTTTTTTTATTTATTAAAGTATTATAACTTGTATTTTAGTAAAGGAATTGATTAGTCTAAGTCTATTTTCAAAAAACCACTGAGTATGAGTGAATGAGAGGTAAACGACTTTTATACAATATGAATTATTACTGCAATTAAGTAAGCTCGGCGGGGATATGGAGAGCGAGTTTCTAAGAAATAACCTTAAAACACCCATTTTTAATAAATTCAGTAATACTCGGCAACCGTATGCACCTGTAAATTCCAAAGGATAAAAAAACATGGAACAGCAAACTGGTCTAAAGTTTTGTTCTATATAAGTTATAAGTTACAAAAGTCCAGCATTCATCTTTTCGTTATAGGTATAAACTTATAGGCCACATCGACATCAAAGGGAAAAAAAAAAAAGGGATACGGAATTGTTGTTACGCATACGCAGGAGATTAAAGGAAACTGATGTCTGCTGCATTAGATCAAGAGCTAGATATCTTCAATACTGCGGGGGTACGTATGTCAGGTGTAAAAGTTAGACATTTATTTAAACTGAAATTAAAATGTTCTGATCTTAATTTTTCCCCCTGAAACTCCACAGTATAAGTGACCAGGGGATGTACATCAACTACATTAGCTTACATTGATAAATACCCAGAGGGTGTTTTTGAATCGATCCCAGAATACATCGCGATGATTGTCAACGTATGATTATGCCATACCATGTGACCGTCTACTTGGCAAGCCATAAAGGCCGTATAACGTATTGGCCGCAACGCGTTGCGGAGAAAGTAGCAACGCGTTGCGACATCGGCAAGCTTTGCGGCATTTTCACAACGCGTTGCGGTTTTTTTTTGTCGGCTAATCAAAATCATGAATTTCTGGACTATTTCAAAAATAGGGACCACAACGCGTTGCAAAAAGTATTAGCAACGCGTGGTGTGGAAACTCACAAACGCTTTTTGCAAAGCCTTTCGCAACGCTTGCGAGATTTTCCACAACGCGTTGTGAGCTTTACAACCGGTTGCGAAAGTCCCCAAGCCATAAGGGTAATAACGTTATTGCCGGCAACGCGTTGTGAGAAAGTAGCAAAGAGGTGAGAAATTGCAGGAAAAGAGTTGCGGCTCCCTCACGTGGGAATCAAAATCATGAATTCTTGTAACGTTATTTACAAAAATAGAGAGAAAAAAAGACGGGGATGGCAAGAAGTTATGAACTCACCTTATGGCTTTAAAAACCGAGTTTGCAAGCCATCACAACGGCGGTGCGAGCTTAACAAACTGCGTGTTGCCAACTTCACATACGAAGGTGTGAAGGAAATTAAGGGTACGAAAACGTAGGGGAAGACGAAAGAGTTGTTGAAGGTTTGAAACGCAGGTTGTGAAGGTCCCTTCCGGAAAAACGAACGTCGTAGTTATTTTCGGAGTGATGACCCTTATGTTATTTTCGGAGTAACGACCCTTCGGAATAACGACCGTCCGTGTTATTCGGAGTAATGACCCTCATGTTATTTTCGGAGTAACGACCTTATGTCATTTTCGGAATAACGCCCCTTATTTATTTTTCGGAATAATGGCCTTATGTTAGTTTCGGAATAATGAAATGACCTTCGGAAAATGAACTGTCATATATTTTCGGAACTATGAGACCCTATCGAATAGACCCTCAATGTTTTTTTTCGGAATAATGACCCTCGTATAATAACGACCCTTCGGAATAATGACCCTCGTGTTATTTTTGCGGATAATGACCTTTCGGAAAACGACCCTTCGGAATATTGAAACGCACCAACCGCTTAGGCCACGCTCTCCAACAAGGACGCCTGATTATCAACTTTTTTCCTTCTTTCTCCTTTCGATGCAGCTAATTTCACAGCCGGAACATTGACTGTGAATGTCATGTCCCATGCTCGTCATTCATCTACGAAGGGCGCATTTCTTTGGCAAACTGGCCTGCAGTCACAAATAGTCTCTCAACTAGAACGTACCTTAAATGTATCAGAAGAATTACCAGGGTGTGTTTTACAAATAGCCACCAGCGCGAGTAAAATTGTCTGCCTATTTTACTCGTTGTTAAACAATAATATTAACGATTAATTAAACTCTGTGAAATATATAGCAAAAACTGCTGTGTTGCCATAACAGTAATCTGTATCGTTTGTCTGTCGGTAATTGTTTAAAATTTCCCTGTACATGGGAATCCTTCCTTCCAGCTGTCAAAGATCCTTGTGCAGCCAAAAAATCTTACCTTAACCAAACACTCCCGCATGACTGTTTTTTTATTATTTTATACTATCCGCAGGTACAATCTATTGTGGAACTCAAGATTACTTTTGAGGAGTTAAGCTTCCAGGAAATAAAACAGGGTTACAGCCCTATGATCTGGGGTAGCTTACAAAGTAAGTTATAAATTGTGCATTTCATGATATTAGCAAACATCGTTTTTGTTCATAATGTTTTTTGATGATTTGAAAATATCCTTAAGATATATACTTTCCTTTTCACTTGTTCTGATTTTGTTTCACTGTGGCTCTATTGCGCGTGATTGGATGAAACTCAGCAGACTCCTTCAAAAATATAATAATCATAATGATAGGCTACTTGAGGTATCTGCCTGTGTGTGTTAGAAGCAGAACGAAATTCGTTTTTCGGATTCATGAACAAAAAAATGCATACGTACAGGTCTCACACATGGCTTCAAAGGGGCCGTTTGTAAATCGTGCAGAAAAAGAATCTACATTTGACTTAGCCTTTGGCCAGTCCGAAGATTTTCGCATTTAGTTATATTATTTAACTTACATAATAATCAAAGGGAATCAACTCACCATTAAAAAAAAAACAACGTTCAAGTTAATTTGTTTTTCTTGTTTTTCTACCATATATTGAAATGTAGGCGATGTCGGTGGTTACATGGGTCTACTGTGCGGGATGAGCATCATTACCGTTGGAGAATTTATCGATTTCATAGCATTATGATAATCCAAAACGGTGTGTTCCGTGAAAGGGACACACCTTAAATCGTTACCAAACAAAAGCAAAACTAAAACAAATATTAAATGAACACTGACCTTATTCCTAAAGTTCAATATTAGTTTTAAATGGATTTATTGCAAAATCTTTGACTGAAAAAAAATTTTAATGATAACAATAAACACATTTTATCAGTGGCTTTAATTTTTATAGTATCAGGCAAAAGCTTATTTACGAAATTAAGACTTCTTTCAAGGGTTATTGTTTTGTTAATAAAGTTATTATAACTTGGTATGTAGGTAAAAGCATTGATTAGTTATACGTCTATTTTATCACAAAAACAACTGATTATGAATTGATGAGAGGTAAACGCTTTAACACTTATGCAAGTCTTACTGCAAATTAAGCTCCGCGACGGCTATGGAGAGCGAGTTTCTAAGAAATAACCTTTAAACACCCATTTTTTAAATAAATTCAGAAAATCTCCATGTGTCCATTTAAACACAGTTAAAAAAAAAAAAAAAAAAAAAAACATGGAACAGAAATACGGGTCTATAATTTGTTCTAATAAGTTATAAGTTTAAAAGTTTTTTTCAGCATCAGCTTTTCGTATAGGTATAAATCGTATAGGCCATCGCATCAAGGGAAAAAAAAGGGATAAGGACTTTGGTTAAGCATATGGCGAACTAACGGATTCTGATGATCATGTAAGATATCTTTCATACTTGCGGGGTACCGTATTGTCAGGTGTAAAAGTTAGGACAATTTTCTGTTGAAAATGAATAAACTGTGATCTTATTTTTCCCTGAATATTTAATTATAAGTGACCAGTGGATGTACATCATACAACATTGTCTTCAATTGATTTACCAGAGGGTGTTTGAAAATCGATCCCAGAATACATTGCGATTTCAACTTAATGAATTATGCATAACCCAATGTGACGTCTATCGCAGCCATAAAGGCCATAACGTATTGCCGCAAACGCGTTGGCGAGAAAGTAGCAACGCGTTGTCGACCATTTCGGCAACTCTTTGCGACATTTCAGCAAACGCGTTGCTGTGTCGGCCAATCAAATCATGAATTTCTGTCTGTGTGACGTAGTTCAAAAAAAGACCCACAACGCGTGCAAGTATCTAGCAACGCGTTTAGGAAACTCACAAACGACACAACACGTTTGCAAGCCTTCGCAACGCGTTGCGATATTCACACAACGCGTTGTGAGCTTTACAACGCGTTGCGAAGGTCCACAGCCATAAGGGTCATACGTGTGCCGCAAACGCGTTGTTGAGACAAGTACAACGCGTTGCACGTTTGCGGCAACGCGCGTTGCGCGTCGGCCACAAAATCATGAATTTTCCTGTAACGTATTTCAAAAATAATATCCACACGCGTTGCGGCAAATACGTTATGACCCTTATGGCTTCACAACGCGTTTGCAAGCCATCACAACGCGTTGCGACTTCACAACGCGTTTCGGCAAACTTCACAACGCGTTGTGCAAGGCATAAGGTCATAACGTATTGCCGGCACGCGTTGTGAAGGTTTGCAACGCGTTGTGACGGTCGCAACGCAAACGCGTTGTGAGATTTAATATTTTTGAAATACCACAGAAATTCATGATTGAGGTTGGCCGACCCCGAACGCGTTGCTGAAATTTCGCAACGCGTTGCCGAAATGTCGCAACGCTTTTGGACTTTCTCACAACGCGTTGCGACAATACGTTATGGTTCCCTTATGCTTGTTAACCTTAGCAACGCGTTTGCCGACAGCGTTGCAAACGCGTTGTGAAGCGTCGCAAACGCGTTGTGAAGGTTTTTTGCAACGCGTTGCAAGTATCTGCACGCGTTGTGGGTCTATTTTTTGAAATAACGTCACAGAATACATGATTTTTTATTGGCCGAACAACCGCCAACGCATGTTTGCTGAAATTTCGCAAACGCGTTGCCGAAATGTCGCAACGCGTTGCTCTATTTCTCGCAACGACGTTGCAGCAATACGTTCTGGGGCCTTTAGGTGCTTGCCTAGACTGTCACTTCAATTCGCCTTGACAAGTGACGCCCACTTCCTTCCGGCTAGCTTGGCGAGCTATGGATATGATCAACATGGGCGACCAATATGCAGGTAACAACCAGCTTTTTCAGAAAATTTCATGGCACTGGCAGTCATACCGCCGTGGCTCTCGTGCTCTAAGACTAAGCTTCCCTTTCAACAAACTAGAGTGAATTCCCCAAGAAATGATTGCGGAAATAAGTGAACTTACCTAATACACGTAATGTCCGATATGACAGAAAACGATGAGTGCAAAGTTTATTTTGTCATTTTGTTTGCGCTGCTCGCAATCCGAAGTTTCGTCTCGAGTCAGCTTATGCCAGTGCAAAAAGCGGCGATTTTTGCCATGATCCCCAAAATTTTGGTCATTCCGTATTTGACCTCCACATTAGTGCGCATGGCATTGCGAAAAACAACTGACTGAGACCCTTTTTTTAAACACTTGTAGCACAGTCAAATGCAGTACGTTATGAAAAGGGAAAAAACAATGGCAAAATGCTTCCTGAACAACTGCGAGATTTCAGGGATCATCTTAAAATTCGCCTAAGTACTAACGTTTGGATGCAAACGACTGGTTCAAAGTTGGGTCTTTTTGCGTGGTGTTTGAATATGCTTTTTTCGCGGGGGGGGGGGGAATGAACGGTCATTTCAAGTGAATTTCCGAATCGCAATGAATCTTGGGATCGATTCAAAACA
>JAMKCH010061927.1:0-28672 GCA_023653785.1 Ophioderma brevispina
TAAAGTAACAAACAACTTACTTGGTAATTAAAAAAATTATATCACTCAGTACGGCCACGTGTGTGACATTGGTGGTTACGTTTTTACATCTCCATAGACTTATAACACAAAATTGATAACCATTGTTAAGAATGTGCAACCAAAAATGAAGTTTTAAAAATCTTGTATATTTTCCATATTCTCAACTATTTCAAACACTTTCATTACAATGTCCTCAGTAATACTTTGCCACGACAATCTACTGCAATGCCACTCCGTGTATGCAGATTTCCTGTGTTTGAAATAGTGCCAATTCTGCTCAATTTGGCAACTTCATCCCAAACTTTCAAAAACCATGGGAATCAAGCGTTTAAACGCAGTCTTTTTAAATTATTGTTGTTTTTGTTGAAAATGATCATCATATGTCACTGATAATTAAAGTTACCAGTGCTACCTTTTCAATATGACCAGAAATGTAATGGTCCTTCAATACTAAAAAAACAGAATTAGCATCACATCATTAACTTTTGAAGGAGGAAAGATCTAAACCTTATTTGTGTAAAACGGAAGGTACACATAAACGGCTTTGCCATGAAATATGAACTTACTGAGCCGTGGGTTTATAGTAAAAAGACTTGTTTGTATTTTTGGTCACGCGTGTGTGAATATCAAAGTCAATTAAAATTCTTTGTACTTACTTCTATTCCTATAAATTTGTATTTTTTTTCAACTAATTCTGAAAATTGAAGTCCATGAAATACATTATGCAGTATTTCAAACAAAATGGAAAGCTATTTCATTAAAACTACGAGGCAAAATGGTGTAAAAAATCGTATGTTTTTATCCGCAAAATATAAAGACTTCATTTATGCACATATGCAAATGCAACTTTGAATGGTTATTATCGTGATAATGTAAGATATTTGCAATACATTAACTTCATTTTTTTATAAAAATGTTTACTTTTTTGAAGAATGGCCATATACTAATTTCATATTTTTTCGTCAATATTTCGTTTTTTTTACGTGTTAGCCAATGGTGATGTCTAAATTTGGGATTTCTTTGGCCGCACTTCCCCCTGTTGCCGTGTTACGGGACGCCGCCCTCCTATATTCATGTTTTTTATTTTAGTGTTACCACCAACGTCCGTGTTTTTCGTGCAAACCGCTCACGACTGTAAGCAATGTGTGGAAGTGTGATCGCTTTGTATTACTACTCTTTTGAACATTAATATCTTTTTCTAAAAATGTACGGTTTCTGTTTCGCTGGCCTATCTTATTGAGTACATATCCATATGACGGAAAATTGCACAACATTTCTAAACTCCTCATATATGTAGATTTGACCATTATAATCAGCGGCACGAAATATTTTCTGCAACCTGCCTATTTGAAAAGTAAGTCCAAACCCAAACTAATAGAGGGGGTAGCCCGTAGGCTACCCTCGCCCAAAAAGGCTCATATATCCAGATTTCGCTTGCATGGTCTCCCAATTTATTTCACCGGTAATTGATCACCAATGACCATATGTCTTCTCATCTTTGAGCTTCTTAGCACCGGGTTTAGAGACTCATTTTGATCAGCAGTGGTTGCTTTGGGACTTCTGTATACTATCCATACCTGCCAACACTGAGAACCCAAATCAGAACGTATGTGTCACAACCCTCATCAACGAAGCCCTTATGGGTGGTGTCTATGTCTGATCCACTTTTTAAGGCCTCTAGTGAAATACACAGGGGCAAAGTCTCCGGAAGTTCTGGTTTTAGTGTTTTTGAAGCTGCAGAAAGAGTTTCAGGGGAGCCCAAAATATATTTTCTGGACTTTTTCCTTTCAATTATTTTCAAGACGTGTTTGAAATTTCAAGAAAAACAGGGATTCCCTATTTTGCAATTTTGAAGTTCCAAATAGGGATGAATTCTATAAACAAGGGAAGGTTGGCAGGTATGACATCCCTAGCAATAATCTGCCATCGCCCCCTTCACATGCAATATCACACCAAAGGGCTTTTTCATACTCGCTAGGGACGGGTCTTCCCGCAACGTACTTTTATATTCGCTTTAGAATACATTAGTATACCTCCATGAGTCTTGTTTTTTCTGTCCAAGCTTGTTATCTGATACCCTTGGATTTGCAATTCAGCGTTTGATACAACAATCACTATAATGGGAGCCACGTTTCAAAACCCCTACGATGTCTGCTGCTCCTCGTCAATATAGCATTGCATGTCCTCCCTCTTGTTTTGACAATACTTTGTGCATTACAGAATGTACATTTAAGTTTCTTCTTATTCTTCCATCTTGCTTGTCCTTAGAGTTTATACTCATTTTTTAGTGTCTACTCCCATCGTTTCATTTTCATTTAATTTATAGTCTTCCACCGGTTGGTTACTCTTCCAGCCGTTGCTTGAACTTGCGTGCAGTCTTTCCTTTTTGGCTGTAAGACCTCTTCATGGTGGCCCTTTCCATTGAATATTTTGTATCATACAGTCTGGGAGTAGAGTGCAATTGGTGCTTTTTATATTTATTCGTTTATTTACATTTGAAATTGTCTCATTCCTAGTGGACTGCTGTCCTGTTTGAGGGGGTGGTTGTCGGATCACGACAAGTTTCCCTCTCCCTATTTTTTAAGTTTTTTTCACCATTTTCCCGTATGCTTAACGAAGTCCCTAAGTTCTTGGCGGAGGCTCAGCTTCTCTTTTCTCTGTTCATATGTATCTGGCTTTATATAAACCCTTTAATCTATCTCTAATTGTGTAGTTCTTTTTGCACTGCCAGAGCCTGTATGTTTTGCTTTTTTTTTTTTCAGTTGCACGTTTACAAGTTTTGCTGTATATCCGTGGAATGATCTCTGCTTTTCTATATCGTTTACGATTTACATGCAGCTTGTTGTGAAGAGGTCTTTCACTGATTCTGTTACGCATGTGACCTATATCAAAAACAAATTTGTAATGAAGAAACAAAAAAAATGACCCGACCTGTGACGAAGTTTTGGTGTTGTCGTAATTGGGATTTTTTCTATTATCTATGCTGAAATGGAAGAATTTGTGAATAAAGTAAGGCAGATGGTAATGATAGATTTTGTAAGCTGATCTATTTTACCCATACAGTTAAGCTGGGTTTTTCAGTTCCATCATTTGTCTGAATCTTAATTCAATTAATTATATATCAGATTATTTATTTGATAAATATTGTAAACATTCAAAAAATATTCTCTAAGTGAAAAAATGAAGACATCAACTTCAGTTCATTCACTGTGGAAATCAACGTTGAAGGAAGACTTCATTGAAAACTAATACAACGCATAATTATATACTCTGTGGACTGGGCAATATCAAAGTGTCTTTTGAACGTGCTATATTTGTGCCAATATTTAAGGAGACCGTCCAACGAATAATACACACACGGCCAAAAGTATTGCAACTTACAGAACAACGAAATTCATAATCAACCAATTGATTATCAATGTATACCATGGATTCTTGACCACTCCAATACGTATTTAAATTCCAAAGTTGTGCTTTTCATTTCATACGATGTTATTCCCCCAAATCCAAGAGAGATGAAACAACGTTGATTTGATTGTCACTTTTTTTCCTAAATATGGCGTATAAAAGGAACACAAACGATAGCTTGTCGATTGCACTCAGAAGACTACAGACAAGACAAAAAAGTATGGCTTCAAACAACCACTTAGGATTTGTACGGTTTCATTGGGTTTACTTTAAAATTTTTATGGGAAAAATCATTGGTGGTTGTGTGGAACCGGACACGATATTAAGTCAATGGAAGACAGCCGGTTCGAAATATTCGAGAAACCCGAGACACGCTGAAATGCAATTCTAATGTTAAAACATCACGTGGTTTACTAACCATATTAACTTACGCGTTCACATTTTCATGACAAACAGCACAATATCAACGGTGCCATTTAAAAGTTGTTTTCATGTTATCACGTGACCGCTTTCCTGCCATTAAATTTCCCGAGTCCACCGGTGGTGAACGTGCTTTTTATGACATATTCTCATTTCCGGTCCATATCAACCACACCATTGTCGCCCTAAACATTTAGAAGTGGACCCTGACAAACTTCGTAAAGTTCATTACGTGCGACTATTTGGCAGCCATTTTGACGTTCCTCTGCCTGTATACCTATGGAGTCCAACGCAGTTTCATTAGCCGCTTCTTTAACCCGCGCCATATTAAGGATAATGAAAATCAAATTAAACGTTTGTCGCACGACTTGATCCTGGGAAACATCATCTGTTTGAAAACCCCACTTTGACATTAATTACGTAAGGTGTAGGTCAAGAACTCCTGATACAATTTAAATCAATTTTGGAATATAAATTGCTTTTCTGCATGTTGCAATACTTCTGGCCAGTGTTGTGATATTAAACAATATCCATATAAAATAATTATTATTACAAATTTATCGAGATGGTTTCATAGAAAATGGATTATATTAACCATAATAATGAATTAAAACCATCTATCTGACCATGTGCTATTTAAAAAATCGCGATAGTGTATAACGTGTATGCGTTACGGCCGGCACGTTTGCGTCATACATGCCATAAGAAATTAACAACATTACGAAGATCATGTGTTGTAAAGGTGTATGACGTGCTGTGCCGTCCGTATCGGATAACACAAATACATATCCCATATTAACTAGCGCGGAATTTCAAATAGCGCATGGTCAGACAAATGTTTTTTAATGCATTTTTTTGGGTAGATATAATCCATTATTTTCCCGTGAAAACCACTCATATGTGTATTTTAATAATTGTTTTTAAGCGTAACGTATTTTGTGTAAAAATTATTCTTATACATGGTTCTCCTTTAAGTAAAAAACCTCTGTATCCAAAATACATACTTAATCTGTTTTCAAAATTGTTTTAAAAAATGTTCATTGACCAATAAAGTTTCCATCGGATCAAATTGATTTTGCGCAAGATTTTATGCAGAGGAGAAACAAATACCCAAGATTGTTTGCAAACAATTCTGTGAAGGAAAAAGTATATAGGCTTTATATTGTTATTGTTTTGAAAGAATGTTTTGGTATTACTGTTAACAGGCCAGTGCCACAATTAAACCACTTTTAGGAAGAATATCATGACCAATGAATGAGGGATCTATTCGTTTCGGCAAAATGGTTTACTCTGTGAGCTCCACTGGATTGGGAGAAAATGGGAAGGTTTTTGTGTTTTCCTATCTGCTTCCCTTTTTTAGCCGATTGCTATTTCATTTTACAGACTATGTAGTTCAAAAAACAGGGGCATTACGATCGCTTAGTCAGAAGAAAAATACGGTTGAAAGAGCATGTCGAGTTGAGGGTCAGCAGTATTCAGTGGACATTTTTATGCACCCTGTAGAAAGACCATACCTTGAAATATGTTTCTTAAGGGATCTAAATTGTCGTAAGATATTAAATTGTTATCGGTTGGTTTTATGCCACAACACTTAAAGATGGCCATGTTCCTCAGCATGTACAGCTGGAAGCTTTTTACTTCGTAACATCTCAAAAACGGCGATTCGAATCGAACGGTGATTTAAGATCGTTGATCATATCTATAGAAGCATTATGAAGTGACCACTTGTAATTTCAAATTGTTTCAATCAAATTGTGCATAGAAATGATGTTTTGGAAAGTGAATGTTGCAGGGGTGCCGCCGTGAAAGCGGGGGGGGTCCCACTCAACCCTGCCCGATTGATATGAAATCTCATGAACACTTTATGCGATTAATTCAAAAACAAACCTAACCCATCACCCCAGTTTAAGGCCGTTGATCATTACCTAAAATTATAAAGTTAACCACTTGTTAAAAGCTGTAAAGTTCAAATTGCTTCTATCAAATTTGCATAAAAAATGTGTATTGGAAAGGGAACATTTGCCGGGGTTCCGCGCTTCGCTTCGGACGGGGAACATCCTCTCATACCCACCCCGTGCAGCTTAAATACATTAACTCGCTTGACACTTGACATGTAGTTAATTCAAACAAAACTATCAACTAATATTTTTTTTCTTTTTAATACAGTTGATCATACCTGTAAACATTATAGGTAAAAAACATTAACAAATTTTAAATTGTGTATGGAAAAACGATCATTTGCAGGGGTTCGCGCTGGAGCGGGAGGTCGGAAACCCCTCCACGCCGCTTAGGGAGCGGTCATTATTTAGGCCGGGGGGGGGGGGGGGGGGAGAATGGAGGATTTTCAACTTTTTTTCGGCAAAAATTTTCGCGTTCCCACCTCCGCTTCCGTTCAAAAATTGCACGTTCCCCCTTATTTTTTTTAATGTGATTTTCCAATTAAAGTTCATGTTTCCCCCCTCTACGTTGATGAAAAAATTTCACGTTCCCCCTCTCTCTTACAAAAAATTTGTAAATAATGACCCCTTCCCTACACAGACGCCATGGCTGCTATGGATGCCATGGCACCATGGTTGCTTTGCAGCCGTTCTCAAACTTCCATTTTCCAGTTGGTCGACCCCACCCCTGCCCATTGTGAGAGGGATGATCGCCCCTACGAGAAATCATGTTACGTGGTAATAATACTTCTGATTTCTGTTCAAAGGTAAAAAATTTTCTGTCAAAATCGCAAACGATTTTAAAAACATTTTCGGGCTCGCTGTACTCGCAAGGTATAATATTATTGTCCTGAAATAACTATTAGGAAACGAGTGATTATGGAACAAGTCCCCATACAACACATTGGAGGGAAAAGCTTTAGATTGCTTCGCGCGGGGAGGGGGGGGGGGGGGATGTGGGGGGGGGCGGTCACACACCCTCACGCATCCGCCCCGGCCTACGCAGCCATTCTAGCTCATCTTATCTTGGGCACCCCCCCCCCTCTAGCCAGGGCTGGTTCCGCCCCTGCAGTGACGTGGCTACTCTACAGTAACCCCCCCATACCCAATGGCTACCTGTAGCTGTAGTTGCCCACTAGATGGAGAAAGATGCATATGGTGTAGACAGTACGAGTAGCTACACCGCAGTTAATACGGACCATTTTAATAGTGGACGAAATGAGGGCGCTATAACCTTGTCCCGTTTAGATTTTTCTGATTTTTTTAAAATCATTAATGAAATTAACTTTTCTCCAAAACCCTCATATTCTCCACCACTTAATAAAAAAATGCAAATATATTGCCAAAAACATCTAAAAAAATGGGCCTGAGAAATGCCCGAGTGACGCGCTGAGAGCGGGTAACCACGTAGAACTCCGCGACGGTGCCAGACAGCGGATGTGTGACTTTACACAATTTAATCGGAAGAAATATTCCCCAAATCGCGGTCAATCGGGCCTGTGAAGTGGTTTCCCCGTCATCTTACTGGAATGTTTATAATATCTATGGGGCATTACAATACACATGATAACTTCTTTAGTGTGTCAAATGACGGCCTTTCCTGAAACACACAGGAATTGGTGCAAATGGGCAGGGACATCAAAGGAGGAAATAAGCAGAAGTTTTGAAAAAGCCCCAAAAGGTTTCGTCTACATTTATATGGTCCTTCGCAGGATGAAACATGTCTTGCGACTTATTTATCCCTCATCTATAGTGGCAATTCAGCACTGAAGATTGGAATCACGTGGATCCTCACCTCAGCACCTCCACTGACCGTAGGTTATTATCTCCGGGGATCACTGTCAAGAGCACCTTTAGGTTGGCGTTTTTTTTTTTGGCGGCGTCAGTTTCCAGCAGTCCCCAAGCATATTGCAGGTGCGAAGTGCACTGCTGAACCTGTTGTTAGTAACTCAACTACCCCTCTCCACTTTGGGAATAGTAGTCTGCCGAAACTCGCTCACCCCGAAGGCTCCCCATGCATATCTATAGACTGCTGGTGACCATTCTTATAAAGAGCCGTATTCTTGTTGATGCAATACTATGGTGTCAACCTGAGTTAACTGTGGGGGGGGGGTGTGCCCGAGTGTTGCGATACTAGATTTGGGATTTAGGGTTGCCGAGCTCCTATGGAGCCTCTATAGGAAAAAATCCCTAGAGCCAGCATTCATTTGCCCCAATTTGGCTGATCGATATTTAAAAACCGCTTCATGAATTTCTTCAATTTTTACCATAACAGCGAGAACACATGTCATTTTTAAGCAATTGTGTTCTGCGATCTTTTAGTTCGTAGACGAAATTTGGAATGCACTTGAAAATTCAATTGTGGGCCATAAAAAAACCTTGTTTATTCAAAAGTAGTGTCATTCTCAGGATTTTGGGTCCTACCACGCATATCGACTTCAACGATGTCCGAGCACGAACGTATAAAAACTCGCACGAGACTACGGCGTATACCCGACGTATTGACAAGAGCCGCTCATGTCGAACCACATATTGCTCAAATTGATTTCCAAGACCTGATTTGTCATAGCGTCATCGCATGTTTTTGTGAAGTTAAATATATTGGAATCGTTTTACGGGTATGACGTTTGGCAGCAAACGGTTTTCACACACATGACAGAAAGAAATGGCGTACCATGACCCTAAAACCAAGAAATCATATACACTGTATATTGGTGTTTCTTCTCCAGAGGATGTATACCAGTCTGGTAAGGCCCGACTACCTGTAAGTTAGTGGTACGATAGCAGCCCAATCCCACCCTCCACCATGGTACCGGACGGATAGCGCAGGCTTACTGGCGTTGTTCCAGCCAGGTTTTAAGCTCTTGCATTGTTGCTTATCCCTACGCAGCAGGTTCTAGCGACTCTGGCTTTGGATTCGCCGGAGAGCCCCTGCGTGAACTAACGGGGAAACATGGGTAACAGGCTTGGATCGGTTGTGTTCAGCCATAGACGTGAGGACCTGGTGTGAAAGCAGAGATAGTCCGGTAGGAGCCATAGTCGGGGCTCCATAGACGATAACGGAAAAAGCGTGAAACTAATTGTTTCGTGAGAGTAAACTGAATCGATTGCCCTATTGTTCACCAGTGTTTCCCGGACTGAGTACGCCGGACTCTTAATTACTTCTACACCGGTATAGTGAGGGTGCGCGGCCTATCACCACAGCGGTTGACGTAGCCCTGGTGTGGACTCCGAAACGATACGTATTTTGTGTTTGAGATGCAAGTACAACGTCTACCATTGTCTACTGAAGTGAATGAATTACTAACTGTTTGTAGTCTAACATTGTAATGGCGCACATAGCTATTGTTGCTGAAAGCGCCATTCAACTAATCAACCAACAACCGCTGGATCCATTTTCACCAGTTTGCCCTGGGTATAGATATTTATCATTGGTGATTGTATCATTTATCATTTATTCGGCTGGAGCATACCTGTTGAATTAGTTATGAAAGCTAATAACAGCACATTTGAAGAGCGTCCACAATTTTCAAGTTGATATTTTTGACACAGTTATGTTGGTAATTGTCTGGAAACATACCTGCAGAACGAGAATACTCAAAAATGCGTATTTATCATAAAATAAGCGAGCTTTGTAAATTAGAATTGGATCCCAGATTGTACTAACGGCAGAGGTGGAAATGCCAAGTTTATGTCCGTCAAAGAAAATGACCTCTAAGTGACATTCCTGGAACCATTGAAACAATTAATGGATGAGCGTAGACACGCTACAGGGCACTATTTCCCGGCTATTTCAAATTGAAGGCGTTTCCAGCAGCGTTTAATTATAACGGAGAGTCCGATATTAATTATTCTTATACAAAACTCTTAACCATTCACAGGTATAGTTTAACTAGCCGTTATCAATACAACGTGTAAACAAATCTCAATTGTTTTGAAAAATGGGGGCGGTCTTAAAAAAAAAAAATGTGCTATTATTGCTTTTAATATCGAGTGACTAATTTTCCAAATGTCTGTTAAGGTCCGAACGTTCTGCATAGTAAGTGTACGCGGGCAGCCCAATTGATGTAGGCCACTGGCCCAGTTCAATCATATAAAATTTATCAACATAATATATATGCAATAAAGTAGCGAGTAATTGAAAAAATTACAAGTACTTATTTTTTTTATTTTTTTTATTTTTTTTATTTTTTGAGATAATAATTTAACACAATCCTTTTTTGCATCTTACCGTTATCAGCCCATAGAGAATATGCGTAATATAACAAAATATAAATATCTCCGAAAAGACCAGGTTGTCTGAAGGTTTTGCATCAGAGGGGCGTACTTTGTTTTGTTTGAATAGTATTGTAATGGGTCTGAACCTGGAACCTAGCGGAAAAATGAACATATTTATCGGGTAATACCGGTGCTCGCAAACACGCAAAGCTCGTCGCATCCATTTTTCTCACACTGCCTTTCGATATTTTCCCGTATGAGAATTTCTTAAACATGGTTTCAATTTACGCCAACTTTTCTTTTTTCCTTCAATTTCTAGCTATGCGGAAAAAAGAAATGTGAACACAACGTGACTTCACACGTCGCCAAGTCTGCCAAACAAAGTCGGGTATAGTTGTGTAGGGGGGGGCACGATCTGCTCGATTTGGGCAGTGAGATTTTTCCAGGAATTCTTACGTGTATTTCTATGGACAGTCTCGGTTCGACAGTGAAATTTACAAAAATCACCTAGTACCACCTTCGTTCAATAAATCTTATAATAATATCATGATAGTCAGGGAGAACCCCGCTGCCAAAAGAGTGTGATTTCAAATAACGGTCATTTAGCGTTTAATTTAAAATTTAAAAATGACGGATAACAGCGACTTAACACCATAGAATGTATATTCACTATTTATTGGCTATTTTAGTGTAACTTCGAAATTGAGGTACACAGTAACATAACAAAAAATCCTTCCATGCGCACACACACCAATCTTGAGATCAGCCGTAGCCTTGTCTTACAAGTTCGAGATGTCTGTCAGACGATTGATTCGCCCAGAAAGGGCGCGAGCTATAAGAGATTAATTCCAGAGAGACCACTGCAATTTTCCACTGTTGCGAACGAGGCTGTGATACTAACATATTTGAAAGGTTTTCAGATACATACATTGTGCAGAGAAGATGAGAAGAAGGAGGTGGTTCGACTGCCTACTTACAAAAGAAAAATGTTCAAACGCATATTCATCTCAATCGGCCTTTAAATCCAATGATTGGACAAAAGACTTGCACTACTGACTGGAGAACATTACATACACCTGTCATGAAATCCCAGAAAAAATTCCAATTAACCCAGTTTTCAATTGGTAATTGCACAGGGTCTATACTACACTATGGTGTGAACAGTACAGGGAAACGTACTCGCCTGCATTAGTTATAAACAAACTTTGCACCCAAATTTTCAAAGTAGTTTGGCACTGGAACACTTTCTGACACAAAAAGTATTGTTGAGATGTATTGAAATGCATTTATCTAAATCATTCATCATATAATTTTTCTCAGGAAATAACCGGTTATTGGTAAATTAGGCTAAAATAATACATCTTTTATGACCCCCAAAACCTTGAATCAATGTTAGCTTACCAAAAAGGGTCGATTTTGCTGTAGTTTGCTTAAAAAAGTCAAGTGAATTTCCTCAATTTATTTCGACCAAGATTAAAATAAATAACAATCAGTCAGAACAACCGCGGAGTTCATTGCCAGCAGAGCTCTTTTAGCTGGAAATTAATAAGCTATTTTAGCTGGGAGTGTGTCATTACTTCCTGTGTGTAAAACCTTACCGAACGGCCAAGCGGAGGCGGTTGAACACATTACTTCAAAGGTCCAATGCGAGTGGACCTTGAGTTTCCTAACAAGTGAGCTGATGAATGAGGAGTAATTTTTTTTATCTTTTTTTTTCTTTCTATCTTTTCCCTGGGTAATCGGATTTGAAAATCGAGCCATCTCCTCTTCTATCTTCCTGATTGTGTGGCATACTGCTCGAATTATAAACAATACCAATCGTGATTTGACCACCCTATAATTATGACTTAGGATTTCAATTTTCTTATTTTTGATAACGATAGCATATTAATTTTTTGGACAAACCACCACTTTGCAATATCCTCTATCCACCTCTACTTGACTCTCCTCTTTCCTCCCTTCGCTTTCCCGCCTCCAATATCCTCACCTTCCCACTTTTCGTTCCCTTTCTCCCATCCCCTCTAACTCCCTCTCTCCCTCACCGTCCCTTCCCCCCACCGCTTTACCCTCCTCTCACATCTCACTCCCCTAATACCTACTTTCCTCTCTAACCTCCTACCTCCCTACCCCTGCTACCCTTTCCTTACCCCTCAACTCTTTATTTTATTTTTTTTTTAAATTAATACCTGTTGATTTGAACAAGATAAATATTCCTAAACGCTCCTGTGGCGCTTATACCTCAACAGTGTATGGGCAGACGTTGGCGCCAAGACTCTTTCAATTATAGGCAACTAATCATTGAATCAATGTGTTCGAGTTGTTCTTCAGCTCCAACGATTTGAAAATAGAAAACATTGCCTTATAAGCTATATCAATATATATTTCGTTGTCAATATTTCGCTTTACGTGTTAAACCAATGACGATGTCTAAAAGTGGGATTTCTTGGGGCCATCGAGCCGCCATATGGGCTTTTATCAGTTTTTACACAGTTTCACCCGGCTGGTCGGCGTAACCACCCGAGTTACAAAAAACGCGAGACCTGGGCAGGGCATGCAGGTCTCGAGATGTAAAGTAGGTATCAAATTCAACCTAGTCTCTTTCAGTCTTACATAGGGTATCAAATTGGACTTTTCAGTCTAAGATAGAGTATACAATTAGCAGGACTCTGTTAGAATGTGATTTTAGATTTAGTGTTGATACATGATCAATAAAAGAAATCACCCAAAAAATAGCACAAATGGACTGTAAAATCCCAGGTTAAAATTCCAATGGTCATATTGCCTGGCCAGGGTCTCGGATAGGTATCCATTTGAACCGCTCTGTCTCGGATGGGTACCATTTCACCTGTTTGTATCGCCGGAACCCTTGTTAACTCGGATGGTTACCCAAACTCCTGTACAGCCGGGGTTTTAGGGGTTTCGTGTACATCAAGCCAGGCGCGAGTTCACAGTGGTGTGCATAAAACCTTTTTGGTTTTTCTGCAAAATTTTGGTAATTATATATATATATATTAAAAGGGACGACCGATTTAGTAAATAAAGTTTTCATCTTGATAGGATGGTATTCACCCCTAAACCCATCTGTAGATGTTGGCGCTGATATTTCAAACCCGTTTTCATGTGGCAGCTAAAAACATGATTTCTTAGCCATAATGTGATAAAAATTATATCGCGTCGACCAAAAATGGGTACATTTTAGCCCCTCTAACTTCCAAACCAAATATCCTTTAGCCTAAGGATTCACAGGGTAAATGAGAAAAATAGAGCTTTCTTCCAATACCAAAATGTTGACCAATTCAGAGCTAAAATCTTGAAATATGGGGACGATGCTTTTAGCGACCAGGCCACGACCTTTAACTCTTGAGTCTTTCTTGCTGTCAAACCTAGGGAAAGTAAAAACCCCCTTCCTCTATCTCCCGCCCCCCGACACTACTTATCACCATCCATTCACTCACGTCCCCACCCCTGGGTGGATCATATCCCAACTCACCTCTATCACTAACTTCCCTCTTCAACCTCCCCCTGTTGTCTGGTCTACCAAAGAAAATTACTCATCAACCCAACATCCCAGCCTCGCACAACGTACTTACACCCCCCTCCCTCCCAGGCTCACACCCCCCACCACACCCTACACACCATCAGCATCCAACTTTTTCATCCAGCACCAATCGCGTTAGCAGCCATCCCATCCCCCTACTTTTCTTCCCCCTCCTCCCCTCCGTCCCCCGCCCTACCCCCTCGCCACCACACTCACTCTACTCTATACACAGAACCAATTCCTTCCATCTTACCCCAATCCAATCCCAGCCCCTTACCCTCCGCTCTCCCACTCCTGTACCATAACCCCGCTTCGGTTCAGTTTCCCCCCGATCGCCCCGTTCCCACCCCACCATTGTACAACGTGCACACCCTCCCTTGCCTCCTTTACTCCCCCCCCCCTCCACTAACTATTCCAAACCCCCAACGCAATCGACCTGCAACAACGCAATCAACTCTCCCCTCGCTCACACGACTCCCACACCATCCCTGCAAACCATCCCCTCCCCCCCCCGACGCTCCAGCGGCCCCCATCTCCTTCCCTTCCTCCTCAGACTAAACAAAACAGGAAACCCTCAAAGGAAAAAAGAATACCCAAAACAACCCCTCTCTCGACCCATGCAACGCTACCCCACCCCCTCTCCCCCTCTCTCCCCCACCCCTTCCTCGACAGTCCCCGCACTCCCTATTCCTTCCCAGCACCCTACTCCCTCCTCGCAAACTCCCGTAGACCCCACCCACGCACCTTCTATCGGTCACCTCCACACATAACACTTGTCCCGGCACGTACCACCCCCTGCTCACCCCCCATATTCCCATCTCTACCTCATTCTATCTATCGTGATCAACCCTCCAGCCATACGCCGCAGTCCACCGACCCACTCCCTTGATCCCCCACCTCAGGATCCCATCCTCAATCTCCTCCTACTCACCCATGTCCACGTCTACCCCCCCCCGCTCCACACCCCCAACCCCATCACTCGCTACGCGACCCCCGAGATCCCCCCTCCTTCCCTATCCCTCACCCCCCTGTAACCCCAACAGACACCCTCTATTTATGCCCCTACCTCTTCTCCCCCCGCCCCTCTAACCTCCCCACCCCCTCAACACAGCATCACCCCCACCTTCCCCCTAACCCTTCTCCACGGGCTCCCCCACTACCCCCCTAACTCCACCTTTCACCATCCATCACTGATACCAGTACTACCCGTCTCTCCCCTATCACAACGCCCTATTCCCATTAACCCATAACCCCCGCCTCCTTCCCCATAGCTTTCGTCTCTTTCCGACCCCTCCCATATCCCACCCCACTTATCCCTCACCCCTCACCTCCTGGCTTCTAAAATCTCCCGCCCACCATTCCCTTCCTTAACCACCCCCTCGCTACTAACATACGACCTCCACAATCTCATTCATACCTCTTCTCCCTCCCCTTTCATACCCAACCTTCCCATCCCTAACTCACCATCATCCCCCCACCCACACAGTCATTCCCCCCACCCGACTCCGCTTCCCCTTCCCCTTCTATCTACCCCTACCCTCTCCCTCCCCGCCCTCTACCCCTTCATCTGGCCCCCTCCGACGACAACACTTTCCTTCCCTTCTCACCCTACCGTCCACCTGGCTGGTCCCCTTCCCCAACTCTCCCCACGCTCGCCTATCCCCTAACTTCTCTCCGCACCCTCTCCTCCCCTCCATCCTCACACTCAACCCGCTTTAACATAACCAACCTACCCCCTCCGATCCCCACCCCCACTCCCATTCCTCCTTCCTTTAACCAACCTTTACATCGCCCCCATCTCCTTCCACCCACAGCACCACCCCAAACACCCCCCCCACCACCACCACAACACCCCTCTCCATTATAACTCCAATAACATCCCCTGTTTTCCATCTCCCCACACATTTTTTACTCCATCTCTTTTCTTCTCCTCGTCTCCTCTCACATCCCATCTATAGCTCCCCCCTTCACCCCTTGGACTCCTCCCCCCCTCGTATCCCAATTTCCCTCTCGTGCCCCCACCACGCCCCCCGTATACCCCCTGTCCACTTATCCCACGTCCCCATTTATTTGCCACTCATCGGTCTCCCTTCCATCAATCCCCCCTCCCTTATTTCCTACGACCCCCAGACCACCCTGAACCCCTCTACATCACCTCACCCTCCCCCACCCCTGCCACACCCACTCTCTCAAACATTACACAGTCCCCCAATCACTTATCCCCCCACGCCCCCCCTCTCTCCTCCCTACCCTCCACTCGCACTCACCGTATCCCTCAATTACAAACTCCCCCCCCCCCTCCACCATTCTGCCTCCCCTTCCACGCGACCCTCTACTCTGTCCTTCTAGCCTCCCTTACCCCCGTTCATCTCACCCCCCCCCACCCTCTCCCGCTGCCCCCCTTCCCTCGACCGTTGCTCACCTTCTACCCGTTCACCTTCAACCCCTTCGTACACGACCCACCTTCACCTCCCCTCCGCCCCCCTAAAACCCAACCTCCCCCCCCATCACTCCCTCCCACCACCCATACTGCTCCTTACCCATTACTTATCTCCCCCAAACCCACCTCCAACTTCACTATTTACTTCCCCCTTCCCCCCTCCCTCCTCATTCCCCTCTAATCTCCTCTTAGCCCTCCTGCCCCATTACTCCTTTCACTCGAACCCCCCCACCCCCCCATCGACCCCCACTCCCATCCCTCTCTCGCCCATCTCCACCACTTAATTACTTCCCCCCCCCTTCTTTAACCAAAACCTCTCTTCCGCCCCCGAACCAACTCTTCCGCCCAACCCTCCCCCTCCTTTCTCTCCCTCTCACCCTAACCTCCCACCCTCCAACAGACTCGTCCCGCTTGTTCCATCTCCTCCGAGGTACTGAGTCTAACCTTTTTGAGTTGGGTACAGTGTGTAGTGCAGAAGGTTGATGATTCGCTTCCTCATTGACGGTCATGTTTCCTTCGTCGCCTACATTTAGAGTAGGCTGACTTAAATGATGAAATGATGCTTTGTAGTAGATCTTGTGCAGCACATATCCCATCCCCTGTTAGAGCTGCGTAGTCAAGGTATGTGAGATGTTGACTTTGGTGGTTGTCTAGAATGATTGACCGCCCCCCTTTTATGCTGATGTAATACCATTACCCAGGCTATTACCAAATGGACCCCCGTTTTAAAATGTTCCACATACCAATGACCCCATTTCTTCTTTACTGCTATCCACTTTTATCACAAGTTTGCATAAAAATTATCCACTTTTTTAAAGAATTTGAACACCAAAAGTTCAAAAAATGTTTGCAAGCCTAAGTGGCACATTTTTAACAATTTTATAATTCGTGGCAATTTTATGGAATTTAACTCTGGAAAAGAGGCACTTCTATTTGAACTTCAGGTTTGGAACCTCGGCACCCTTATTAAAGGTTCATACTGGATGACCCCATTTGGAGTAGCTTGTGTACCAAATGACCCGTATTTTTGGGTACATTTATCTGAAAGGACACTGGGAAAAGACCTATTTTCACCTGGCCGAGGAACATATACCCTCACTTCGCATAGGGAGTACCCCCGACACTAGTTGACCAATGTATTGGATAATCCAGACCTCTACACAGGATAGCGGGTTGAGTTCGCCGAGTGTCACAATAGGAATTGCCTGTTTTACCTATACAATATGGCCGAAACAATGCATACACCTTGTCAAACAATAGAATCTGTGTGGAATATGTTCCCAGCAGGTATATGCATTGTTTCCGCCCTATTGTTTAGGTAAAAAGCAAACTTCCTGTTGTGAACTCGGCGACCATTCACGTGCGGCAAGCCCGCTATCCATGTGGAGAGGTCATGAATAAATTACTCTCTGATAATGATTTGTTAAATAAAAGCATCTCCCCATCCCGAGGTACAGCATGGTCTCAAAAAGTAGTACAATCAGGAAAAAAATGGGTTAAATATGAATTTCAAAATAAGTAATTCTGTACTTGCACACTATAAAGAACGAAGGACCAGGATTTCCAATGTGTTTGTTCATTTATTTACTTTGTCAATCCGGAGATATAATCAATTTAGTGCGATACATCAGAACGATTTTGTGCCACTTTTATGCATGAGCAGAGTTGTTACACAGTTTGCCATGGCTGTCTTGAGGCGAACAAAAGATTGCAACTTGACAAAAGAAACGAAAACACAGATTAAGTAAACAAAGGAAGTCAATTTTTCGACAAAAGTTTGAATAGTCAACAAATCAGTCAATGATAAATATCTTATTTTCATAAATAATAAACAAGACAAAATAGTTATTCACGTCCATGAAATCGAGCTTTGAATTATTACAAAATTGGTATCTGTAAAATCATGCTAGAAGGATTGTAATTGCACAACAAAATAAACTCCAATCCAAAGAAATGGTTTACAAATTGCACTATCTTTGTGCATTTACTAATTGTTAAGTCAATAAATATTCGAGCAAAGTAGCAAGGTGTCGGTAGGACTTTGCGTTTCCTGATACTCAATAACCATAAAAAGCTATCCTCCAGGTTGATGTACGTCAAGGTTTCTCTTCTAACAACCAACAGGATGTCGAATGTTTATTCACATTATCTTAAGCCAGAACTTACTCATCATATATATCTTCCACCATTAACGCAAGTGTTTTAGTATCTTTAAGAGTATCGTGTATGAAGTTATACCTTTTTAAAGAATTTCATATCTGTTCAAAATGGCAACAACGTATGTTTAAACTAATTCTTCACCGATTTCACTCAACCAGAAAAGGGGCACAAACTCGAATTTTTGTGTCATCCGCAGTAACTGGAGGTATCTCTCGATTGAAACAGGCAAAGAGAATGAACAAAAAATGCTGGAAAGCCTGATCGTTTTTCTAATATGATTACAAATCGACTTACTAGTTTTGAGATATAATATGAAAAAAAAAAAATCGGTTTGTGATTGTACCATTTTTTGAGACAGGCTGTAGTCTGACAAAATCATCTAGAATGCAAAATCAATTTTATGCGGGAAAAGGAGCGAAGTGGAAAGTAAATAAGCCATAAGCTGATTATTTTTTCAGGATTCCAGTATTCTTCTTGTCACACTGATAAAAACAAGATGGGTTGCTTAACCTTTGACTTTAGTTTTAGGAAATATGCCAAAATTCTTTCAAGGTCACATGGGGTAAATTTCAAAAAACCAGTCGATTTAATTAAATTAATCAAAATTACCCGTAAAGTTGTACGGTAATATTATGGCAAAAAATGCTTATTCACTCCATCAACATCTTGTAATATTGGACCTTATAGGGCGTCCTCCCATAGACCCTGTAGAAACCTGTAATAATGAGCCCTATAAACCATGCAAGGAACTTCGTGAAATGTTAACGATATCTTTTCAGTTATACACAACGAGGACGAAAAAATGATACACTTTGAAAAGAATCGGATCGTTCTGAACCTGTACCCCCAGTATGACCTTGAACTTCGTCACTTCCCTATAGTTGATAAAACGATAAGTACAGATAGGGGCAAACTTAACCTTTTTAATCCTTATGAAAAGACGAAACTTGGTATTACATTTGAAGAATTGGACCATTTAAATTTGACCCCTGTACCAACTTTGACCCCTATACTCAATAAGCACATGGGGGACTTTTGGGGACTTTTGATAGGTTGTTCCTTACAAAATTAGGAAACTATCCTGAAAAAAATCAGCTATGGCTGATTTTATGTACTTCCGGGTGTTTTTCTATTAATAATGGACTATAATATCTTATGTACGACATGCAAAAAATAAATTATATCATATAGTATTAAAGGTCCCAGGAAATGAGATGTAAACCACTTCCAAATCTTTACGGGGCATTCCCTTCCAATTAAACAGGGCACAAAAAGAATACACAATCCCAGTGACATCATTAGTGAAAACTATGATTTTCAGTTCAGTTACATGAATAGATTACACCAGTCACCTGGAATTTTCTATTACTCTCTGAAAATCGAAAGTTTCACTAATGATGTCAGCCACCAACCAAATATTGAATGCTTTCTAGTCCCTCCTTTTAGACTTGACACAAGCACATCAATTCTATTGCATTACCTGGGCCCTTTAATGGAAAAATATTTTTTTTTAATTTTTTAGGTTTTTTCTTTTTTTAATTCAATTTTATCTTCAACATGTCCTCCCTTATTTGCGATGCACTTGGTACCCCGGAGTGCATGTGTTCAACAGCTCTTGATGTTACGCGCGGTAAGTGCATCGTTTATCCGTCGTAGTAGTTCTGGTAATGTGTTTGGGGGACCCTCATTGTAAACTCTAGCTTTTACATCACCCCATAGCAAAGAACCTACCGGAATAGATCCGGGACAGAGGAGGCCATTCCACCGATGCATAATCCAATGAGTGTTCCATTTGGACGAGTTGGAAAAACGGTTTCTAACATACAGACCTGTGTTGCTGGTGACACCGTCTGAAGAAACCAGCACGACGAAATTGCTACAATGTCTTTGCTGCTGAAAAATGCGCCGCCAACTCTGGTTCACCTGTTGATTAAACGATAGATTGAAGATAACACGACACCATTAAAAGTTCCATCAATAAAATGGCCTAATTAGGTATTGTTGCTGTCAGCAGCTGCTAAAACTGCAACTTTACTGCGATCATTAGTCTGTCGTAGACAAAATTATTGGGAGGGTTCCCTTTTGGCGCATACTCTCTCAAATTTTCAGAGAGTTCACTGAGGACAGTTATTGAAAAATGGCCGCATTCAACAACAATAAGTTCTCTTAAGCGCCGTGGTCTGTTATTAGCCAATTGCAAAACACAGACCTACGTTGGAATCAATGCATCCAAATTATGGAGTCTTCACAATTTGTATGGATGTCAATTGATATCATCACTAACGATGCGATGAAATGACGATCTGGAGACATGTGCGACACGGTTTCTCCTTATGCTTGAACGTGGGTTGTTGTGAAGCTCCTGTCTTACAGCTTGAATGTTCGCAGGTGTTCTGACGCTCCTAGGGCAGTCCCGCTTCCTCCTTTGTTGACATTTCAAAAGTTTCCGCTGCTTCAAACGTTTACTATGTTACTGATAGCAGGCTGGTAGTACCTCACTCCAGGAACCGTTTGGCTTCATTGCCGTTGCAAAGCTACATAGCTACCACTGTGGTAGTAAATCTTAACCGCGTAGGCTCGTTTTTGTGGCGTAAATTGAGGTGCAATTACTATGAGAATGTCTAAAGTTCTCGTTCAAGAAGATATATGATTAAGCCAAAACGGCACGCTCACAGTAGATTTTAGATTTGAAAAGTCAGCCCTGACACGACAGAAAAATGGTATTTAGCACACTGCATGCTATGATTCAGATTTGAAAAGCCCGGTTGCCAAACAATTGATGTGTACTGATAATTCCTCACGGAAATTACCCAGACAAGGCTGTTTTGCTGACTTTATTTTTCTTTGCCCATACCTTGAAAAACCACTCAACCAAAATAACAATTTTGTTCAGGAAAGATGCTTAATTACACATTCTTTATAAAATAAAATCCCAGATATAAATTCCAGAAGTGGAAAAAATATCACTTTCATTTGGGTAAAGTTGTTGCTTGGGTCACCCTGGTACAGGATCTCAGTGGCACGAAAATGTCCAGCTTGATGGGGTGAAGGATCGAACTGTGTCCTTTAAGTGTACGAAATTAACATTATTTTGTGTATTTTGGGGAAAATTTATATAGTAATTGTCAATAATTTAAAATTGGAGATTTGGTTTTGATTACTTTCCCTTCAAATGACCACCTTTGTTGACTTTTACGAATTCGGTAATATAATTTATGGAAAAACAGATTGAAAGTGGAAAATAGCCAAAACTGACTGAATATGGCTCATATGTCTTAAAATGGGTAAAACCATCCTATGTACGAAACAGTAATTACTGTTTAGTACATAGGCTGTTATGTCAGATTCCCGTTAAGCTGTTCACACGAGGCTATTATTCACTAGTGCGAGCGAAATTGTAACCGCGCAGGAGCCCATTTTGGTCCGTATGCAAGTCAAACACCCGGGGTCAAACACTATAACAAATCGGACATTTATGCATGTATACACTACATAAGGTTGCGCTCGCGATTTGTAAGATTTTCTTGGATGTGCAATATTGATGTGTGAGGAAAAAACTCAACACGAGCAACGCAAGCTAGCCCCACGAAAAAACGGACACGAGCGCGAGCAAAATCGAACAAGCGAAACAAAAACCAGTACACAGCGCAAGAAAATCTGACACAGCGCAAAATGACAAAGGCAAGGGAATCTATTTATCTGGTTCAGGTATATGATATTTGTTTAAACAACCTCCGGGGACTTCCCGTTTTTTCTAGACTTGAAAGCCGTCAAATTACGATTATTTGTTATTGCTGTTGACGTATAAATGATTTTTGTGTTATTGGTGACATGAACATAATGTGTTCAAAGGGCGAGACACAGTTTACCCAAAACTAGTATACTGTGACATGATTTTCTTCTGCACTGTGGGGCTAGGATTGCCCTAGTATTTGTCTGCCTTATTGCGTACCTGTGATACCAGTATGGATGGGCAGGGCTTTGATCTAAACCAAGAGAGATCAGTAGCTTCCCACAATGCATTGCTTCCAACAGAGATTTTTGTCATGTGAATGCAAGTTTGTTACAGTGTACCTTCAGCATGTTTCTCTCTAATGATTCACATGAGTCATGTACAAAAAACAACCATGGAAGCAAATTGCATTGTGGGAGCTACTGAGCTTCTCTGTTTAGATCAAGCCTGACAATCCAATATGGGGTATCACAAGGTACGCAATAAGGCAGACAAACCACATTAGCCAATCATAGCCACCAGTGCAGAAGAAATTCATGCACAAGTAATATAGTTGGGTAAAACTGTTGTCTCGCCCCCCATTTAACACATTAGTTCAATGTCACCAAAAATAACAAAAAAATCAAGATACTCAAACAGCAATAACAAATAAAATCGTTTCATTTGACTGCTTTCAGCTAGAAAATAGAAGAAAAACTCCCGGGAGAAGGTGGTTTAAACAAAATCATATACCTGACCAGATAAAATAAGATTCGCTTGCCTTGTCAATTGTGCGCTGTGTTCAGATTTTTTGCGCTGTGTCTGTTTTTGTTTTCGCTTTGTTCGATTTTGCTCGCGCTAGTGTCGTTTTTAGTGGGGGATAGGCTTGTTGACTCGTGTTGAGTTTTACTACACTTTCAATATTGAACATCCAAGAAAATCTTACAAAATCGCGAGCGCAACTTATGAGTGTTATACATGCATTAAAGTCCGCTGAGGATAGTGTTGACCCCCGGGTGTTTGACTTGCTATACTGACACAAATTGCTCCTTGAGCGGTTAAAATTCGCCTCGCACTAACGTGAAGTATAGCCTTCTTGTGAAAGCTTTTAACGGGAATTTGAACATAACCATCCTATGTACTAAACAGTAATTTACTGTTAGTACATAGGATGCGTTTTACCCCTTGTAAGACATATTGAGCCATATTCAGTCAGTTTGGCTAATTTTCCACTTTCAAATCTGTTTTATAAAGGTATATCACCCGATTCAGTAAGTCAACAAAGGTGGTCAGTTTGAGGAAAGTATCAAAACCAAAATCTCACAATTTAACATTATGACAATTAATAGTATAAATTTTCCCCAAAATACACAAAAAATTAATGTGTATTTATCATCAGGCACCATCGATCTTTCACCCCATCAAAGTGACATTTTCGTGCCACTGAGAAGCCTGTACAGGGTGACCCAATAAAAAACTTTACCCAAAATGAAGTGATAATTTTTTTCCACTTCTGTAATGATATCTGTGAATTTTTTTTATCAAAAAGAATGTTATTAAGAATTTTGCCTGAAAAAAATATTTATTTTGTTGAGTGGTTTCAAGGTATGGCCAAAGAAAAAATAAGTCAGCAAAAACAGACTTGTACATGGGTATGTTCGTGATTGAATTATAAGTACACTCAATTTGTTGTGGCAACAGGGCTTTTCAAATTGAAATTAGCATGCAGTTGTGCTAATCACAGTTTTCTGTCTTGTGGCAGGGCGGGCTTGTCAAATCTACAATCATATTAATGATCGTCCAGTTGTGCTTTAAAGTCATATCTCTTTCTTGACGAAAAACTTTAAAACATCTCATAGTCATTGCACCCTCAAATTTAAGCCAACAACAACGAGGCTTTACGCGGTTAAGTTTTGATACCAAAAATGGTGTTAGCTAGATAGCTTGCAAAAGGCAATGCCCAAAAGGTTCCCTGGAGTGAGAGTACTAACCAAGGCCTGCTATCAGTAAACATGAGTAAACTGTTTTGGAAGAAGCGGGAAACTTTTGATGAAAATGGTCAACCAAAGAGGAAGCGGACGGCCTAGGGCCGTCAGAACACCTGCGAACATTCAAGCTGCAAGACAGGAGCTTCGCAGCAACCTACGCGCAAGCATAAGGAGAAACGTGTACGCAAATGTCTCCAATCGTCATTTCAGCGCATTGTTTAGTGATGACAATCAATGACATCAATACAAATTGTGGAGACTCCATAGTTTAGATGCAAGTGATCCTCAACGTAGGCTGGTGTTTTTGCAATGGCTAATCAACGACACGGAGCGCTTCAGAGAAACTTATTGTTGTTGATTGAGGCCAAAAGTTGCCAATAACTGGTCAGTGACCTCTCAAAAATTTGAGAGAGTAGCGCCAAAGGGAAACCCTCCCCCAATGATTTTGTCTACGACAACCTAATGATCGCCGGAAAAGTTTGCAGTTGTTGTAGCAGCGTTCAGGCAAAATAACCTAATTAGGCCATTTTATTGATGGAACTTTGAAATGGTGTCGGTGATATCAATATCGTTAATCAACATTTGGAAACAAGAGTTGCGCGCGCATTTTTCAGCAGCAAAGAAAATGGATCAATTCGTCGTGCATGGGTTCTTTCAAGACGGCTGTTTTGCACAGCACACAGGTCGTAATGGTTAGAAACCATTTTCCAAACTCTTTCTCAAGATCGGTCATGGATTATGGCATGCGGTGGAATGGCTCCTCGGTAACCGGATCTAAATTCGGTAGGTAGTTGGCTATGCGGGAGTGATGTAAAAGCTATAGAGTTTACAATGGGGTCCCCCAAAAACACATTACCAGAACTAAGACGACGGATATATAAACGACGCAATTACGACACTTAGGAGAACGCGTATAACATCAAGAGCGGTGAGCACATGCACTCCAGGGCTACCAAGGCATCGCAAATAAGGGAGGACATGTGGAAGATAGGAAACTAAATGCAAGACCGTTGTAAGCTAAATGTAATTGAAATAATTGATATTTTTCACATAAAGGGCCCGGAAATGCAAATAGAATTGATGTGCTTTGTGTCAAGTCTACCAAGGAGGGACGAGACAAGCATTTCATATTTGGGTTGGTTGAGACATCATTAGTGAAACTTCGATTTCAGAGAGTAATAGAAAATTCCAGGTGCCTGGTGTAAATAGCTATTCATGGCATGACTGGAAAATCAATAGTTTCACTAATGATGTTGTCACTGGTATTGTATTCTTTGTGTGCCCCTGTTTACTGGAATGGATGCCCCGAAACGATTTGGAGTAGGTTTTTTATCAGCTCATTTCCTGGGACCTTTAATACTATATGAGATAATTATTTTGGCATGTCTGACCATAAGAATTATCGTACATGATTAATAGAAAAACACCCGGAAATAAATAAAGCCATAGCTGATTTTTTCAGGATAGTTTCCTATGTTGAAAGGAACCAACATATCAAAAGTCCCAAAGAGTCCGCCTTGTGTTATGAGTACTAAGGGGTAAAGTTTGTAACAGGGGTCAAATTTTAAATGGTTCAATTGTCTCAAATGTATACCAAAGTTTTGCGTTCATGCCATAGGGAATTTAAAAAAGGGATGAGTTTGCCCGTATCTGTGACTTATCGTTATCAACTATAGGGAAGTGACGGTTCAAGGTCCATACGGGGGTAAAGCTTTAGACGATCCGATTCTTTTCAAAAAGTGTATCAATTTTTTCGTCTCGTTGTGTATAAACTGAAAGGATATATTTAAAACAGTTCACGGAATTCCTGCCTTGTTATAGGGACTCATTATGACAGGTTTCTTACAGGGTATATGGGAGGTCAACTTACCTATAGGTCAAATATTTAAAGATGTAGATGGAGTGAAGAAGCATTTTTGCCATAATATTACGTTACAAATGTACGGGTAATGTGGAATTATTACATTAAAATCGGACTGTTTTTGAAAATTTTACCCCATGATGACCTTTGAAAGAATTTTGGCATATATTCCTAAAACTAAAGGTCAAAGGTTAAGCAAAGCCATACATTGGGTTTAATCAGTGGTGTGACAAGAAGATACTGAATCTTGAACATTCAGCTATGGCCTTATTGATTTCCACCTTCTCTCTCTTTCCGAGAAAATTTGATTTTGCATTTAGATGATTGTCAGACTACAGCGGTCTCAAAAAATGGTACAATCAAAAACAGATTTTTTTTTTTAATATTATCTTTTATGAAATTTAATCCTTTTTAAAGAATTACATAACTGTCAAAGGCAACAACTTATGTTTAACTAATCTTTCATCACCGATTTCACTCAACCAGAAGTGGCAACAAACCGATTTTGTGTGTTCTCCCCGCAGTAACTGGATATCTCTCGATTGAAAACAAACAGACCAACATAAAGAAATGTGTCACACAAAAAATGCTGGAAAGCCTGGGTCGTTTTTCTTTAATCTGATTACAAATCGACTTACTTATTTTGAGATATAAGGTATTGAAAAAAAAAATCGGTTTTTGATTGTACCATTTTTTGAGACCCTTCTGTAAAAATCTGACAAATCATCTAGAATGCAAAATCAATTTTTAATCGGGAAAGAGGAGAAGGTGGAATAATAAGCCATAGCCTGATATTTTCAAGTATTCATATTCTTCTTGTCACACCTGATTAAAACAATGTATGGTTTTCTTAACCTTTGACCTTTAGTTTTAGATATATAGGGCCAATTCCTTTCAAGGTCATCATGGGGTAAAATTTCCAAAAACAGTCCTATTTTAATTAAATTAATTCCAAATAACCCGACATGTTTTACGGTAATAGTAGGGCAAAAAACTGCTTCATTCCTTCCATCTACATCTTTTAAATATTTGACCTTATTGGGTAGTGACCTCCCTAGACCCTGTAAGCACCTTCATAATGACCCTATAACTAAGCCGGAAATTCCGTGAATGTTTTAAATATATCCTTTCAGTTGATACACAAAACGAGACGAAAAATGATACACCGTTTTGAAAAGATCGATCGTTCTAAATCTTTACCCCATATGACCTTGACCTTCACCTTCTCCTAGAGTTGATAAACGATAAGTCACAGATGGGGCAAACTATACCTTTTTAATCCCTATGACATGACACAAACTTTGGTATACATTTGAAGACAATGGACCCATTATAAAAAATTTGACCCCTGTACAAACTTTACCTACCCCTTATTACTCAATAAGCACAAGGGGGGACTCTTTGGGGACTTTTGATAGTTTTTGCCTTACAACTTAGGAAACTAATCCTGACAAATCAGCTATGGCTGATTTATTTCCGGTGTTTTTCTATTAATCATGACTAATAAGATCTTATGGTAAGACATGCAAAAACTAATTATATCATATCTATAAGGTCCCAGGAAATGAGATGATAACCTACTCCAAATCTTTACGGGGCATTCCCTTCCAATAAACAGGGCCCAAAAGAATTACAATACAGTGAAATCTAGTGAAAAAACTATTGATTTTCAGGTCAGTGCCATGAATAGATTTAACACCAGTCACCTGGAATTTTCTATTATACTCTCTGAATCACCCAATCGAAAGTGTCACTAATGATGTCATCACCAACCCCAATATTGAATGCTTTCTCGTCCCCTCCTTGTATTGTAGACTTGACACCAAAAGCACATCAATTCTATTTGCATTTCCTGGGCCCTTAATGTGAAAATGATATCAATTATTCAATGACATTTATCTTAACGGTCTTGCCTTTAGTTTCTATCTTCCACTGTCCTCCCTTATTTGCGATGCATTTGGTAGCCTGGGTGCATGTGCTCAACAGCTCTTGATGTGATACGCGTTACTCCTAATTGCGGTAAAATGCGTAGTTATCGTCGTCGTAAGTCTGGTAATGTGTTTGGGGGACCCCATTGTAAACTCTAGCTTTACATCACCCCATAGCCCAATCTAGCCTACCGGAGGTAGATCCGGTGACCGAGGAGGCCATTCACCGCATGCCCAATCCAATGGATCCGATTTGAAAGAGTTGGAAAAATGGTTTCTAACCATGACAGACCTGTGTGCTGGTGCTACCCGTCTTGAAGAAGAAACAAGGCACGACGAATTGCTCCATTTCGTTGCTGCTGAAAAATGCGTCGCGACTCTGGTTCCAAATGTTGATGCACGAGATTGAGATAACCGACACCATTCAAAGTTCCATCAATTAAACTGGGCCTAATTAGGTTAGTGTTGCCTGTACCAGCGCTACAACTGCAACTTCCTGCGTCATTAGGTCGTCGTAGACAAAATCATTGGGAGTGTTCTCATTTGGCGCATACTCTCTCAAATTTTGAGAGTTCACTGAGCCAGTTATTGGAAAATGGCCTCATCAACAACAATAAGTTATCTTATTAACGCGCCCTTGTGGTCTGTGATAGCCAATTGCAAAAACACCAGCCTACGTGAGGATCACGGCTCCAAAGTATGGAAGTCTCACATTTTGTATGGATGTCAATTGATGTCATCACAACAATGCGCTGAAATGACGATCTGGAGGGACATTTTGCTACACGGTTTCTCCTTATGATTGCGCGTGGATTGTTGTGAAGCTCCTGCTACAGCTTGAATGTTCGCGGTGTTCTGACGCTCCTTTGCCGTCCGCGCCTTCCTACTTTGTGGACATTTTCAAAAGTTTCGCTGCTCAAACAGTGTACTCATGTTACTGATAGCAGGCTTGGTTAGTACTCTCACTGCAGGGAACCTGATTTGGCCATTGCGTTGCCAAAGCTTATAGCTACAGTTTTGGGTATAGGAAATATTACGGTA
>JAMKCH010061932.1:0-54098 GCA_023653785.1 Ophioderma brevispina
GAATGTATACTTGTCCCAAACGATATCCTTTAGGTCGTTACACCTACCTGCATATAGCTGCATTGCGATTACTTCCGCGATTTAGTTCCCATGCTTTTTGCATGTGGACTATGGATGAACTACACAATCATTGAGCCACGTACGTCTCCGGTGTATTAAGAATATGATGAAAGGAACCCGAAGTAGAAGAAAGGAATCAATCAAGCCTTTATATGGAATAAAACCCATTATAATTGAGAATGCTAGGAGTCTCATGCATAACCAACATGATTTAGTGACTGTGTCCATTTGGTATATTTAGGGAACCCCAAGTAGCAAAGGGTATTGCCTTGATTTCGTCAAGCGCAACTGCCCACATAACACAGAACATGATGGAATTCAATTGTAATACCCATTTGCCCTATTGAGACTTCTATGAAAGTTTACCTATATGCAACACTACATTGGAGAGGTTCATACCTTCAGCATTACTTCCGGGGATTACTTTTTTGCCTTAACTCAAATCTCAGCTCAATAGAGCGGGAGCAAGGACTTGGGCCAAAACATCATCCACTTCTCAGCTTTGACACCTTGATATATTGTATGTTCAATAACTTAGATGTCCGGTTTTAATTAATATAGTAAAAAATATACGCTTTCGAAAAAAAATCACGAAAGAAAAGTTGTTATCATCATTGGACCCAACAAGATCATTTGGTTTTTTCAACTTGAAAAGCATATTCTTCTTTGGATTTTTATTCAATTTACACTGATTTTTATTGGAAACGGACAAACAAACTGGGGCCAGGGAATATTGACTTTTGATTCTGACACTTTTATGGCGACCCATTCATGAATTAGGGGCGATTCAAAAGTATGTTGATACGAAACAATATTATTCGTGGACCTTGCCTTTTATTTAAAGGTGTTGCGCGTGATATTACATGGGTTGTATATAAAGCATTTTGGAAATACCGATAATTTTAATAGAGGCCCTGTCTGTTTTAGTCACTTGGTATGAACAAAAGAATCATACAGCCCTCCTTGTAATGCCGCCCATTGTCTAGACCTATTCAATGACGTCAGTCACCAGAAATGTTGGTGTAACAAGATGCATTTACATTCCAGGGACATAATACATAAGTGTCAATCGATCCATGTTTAAGAGATTGCACAGTATTCATTGACAGTGGAATGTATTGTAGTACTGGAATGCGTCTATCTTGTCCACCAACATGGCTGGCTATGAGTTACGGCTATTGTGCAAATAACAACGGTTCGGATTTGATCCTGCCTTAACAAAGTTGGCATTATGCATTTCATACCAGCGGCGCGAAATAATGATCGTAAATCACATCCGCCGACAACAACTTTTATACCTACAAAGTGGCAGTCAAGGAACCCTTCCACCACAAAAACGTAATACTAATGGACTAAACCTTTTTCGCTCATTTTCAAACGGATGGTGAAATACCAAGATTTCACTGAGTTGAAGGTTTGTAAAATGTCCAATTTTTTAAAAAAAGAAAAAACCTAAAAAATTAAAAAAAAAAAAAAAAATTTCTTTCATGATTTATTTCGAACGTGCGTATTTTTGGAAATAATAAAAAAACCAGACAATATAAGTAATTGACAGAAGTAGAAGGACTCTCTATATCAATGCAAGAGTTTAGTGGTGTCATAATGTGGTTGGCCACTTTTCAAGTAGGGGCCAATGTAAGTTTACACAGGGGTCAAACTTTTAAATTTACTCATGTTGAAATGTTTATGCCTATTGTCCGTCTAGTCATAAGATTCCAAACTGTATAGTTTGTATCATCACCATTGGTTTAGAGTTATGGGGTAAAAATGGCTCAAAATGTTAAAAAAGGTCAATTTCCATTTGAACAGTAGTAGGGTTATAAATGAGAAACACACATTGGAACACATTTGGGACTTGATTTCAAATTTACCCCTGTACTAAATTTACCCCCTTATTTTACACAAAAGTTCCCAACATTTCCCAGGGGTTGGACCAAAAAAATTCTGATTCAGCAGCCTCCAAACTATAGAAAAACATTTGCAACCCTTCTTCCCCAAACTTATAGAATGGGGATTCTCTTTTATAACCCTACGACAGTGGTCAAAATCAGGAAGTTGCTCCAATGGGTAATAAAGGAAAACAAATGGTTCATCTAGCTTAATGTCAAAATTAAGGAATAGTTTGTAGCATCTGCACTGCTTAGTTATTTTATGTACATTTACAGAGTATCATGTTATGACAAAATAGGTCATGGGGGACACTAATCCAACTGGCATGGACCTTCTTGGACCTTTATTATCGGTAAGTAAGACTTAACATAATCAAAAACTATACTTTTTGGGAGTCCTCATGCATTCCTCAGGCAATAATTTGCAAGCATTTAATATATAATCAGAGCAACTTTCAAGTTGACCCTTATACCAAATTAAAGTGTGATTTTTGTTTTACCGTTTGTAGTATTTTGACGCTTATACTCAAAACCAATAGTGTATGGGGTACCCAAAAAACAATTTGCATCCTTATTACTAGACGGATGATATGAAAGCTGTTCAACATGTTTGGAGCATAGTTAAAAGTTGGACCACTGTGATAACCTTAAATGGGCCCTATTGAAAAAGTACAACCCTATTTGAGACACAACTACCTTGCCTGGATGTAGAGGATCATTAAAAATACTTAAGGTGTCAAACCTTAGATGTGGGGCTATGAACGAACTATTGATTCCGTCATACGCTGTATGCCGTTGTGTCTTGCTGACGGAATGGATGGCAATACCACATTCGCATCCATGGGAATTCTATATGAAACGTATACACTAATTTGGAGTAGTAAATTATTATCGTATTTTGCCAGATGAAAGATAACTCAAATCGCATTTAGACATTAGGAAGGAGTCATTATTTACGGGTCGGGGTGGGCTTGAACTTCCAATATACGATATTAAACTATGTCCAAAGTCTCGAATATGGGGAAAAAAAAAATTATCAGTTTGGCTTCCCAAGTCCCAAAGAGGGCTCTTACCGGGGGGGTGGAACCCCATGTTTAATTAATTGGCCAAAAAGTAAAAAAGCTTCAAACTTTTCCTCCTCGACTCTCGTCATTTCTAAGTAAACAACACCAAAAAGTGTTCAGTTCAATATTTTTGAGGTCAAAACATTATGTTATTTAATTTTTCTTGCACTACAATTCACACATTAGTACATGTACTTTGAGTTATGAGATTTCATATGTTAAATCCTGTGATCAATCATTTCGGATTGCTAATAATCAAGCAACTTTTCCTTATTTGAATCCCCTAACAAATTAAGTTTGACTTTTTTTAAAGATTTTATTTTTTTGTTTCCTTATATAAAAATAATGTCTCTCTGATTCAAACCAATTTCGTATGTGGTACAAACTATAGACAATTTTTGCATCCTTAGTAATAGACGGATGATATGAAAGCTGTTCAAACAGGTTTGGAGTAGTTTAAAAGTTGGAACCCCTGTGTAACACCTTAATGGGCCCTATGGAAAAATGTGACAACATATTTGACCACTAACTACCTTGAATTGATGTGAGGATCCAAACTACTAAAGGTGTCAAACCTTAGATGTATTCGGACATAAACGAACTAATTGATTCCGTCATAGCTGTATGACGTTGTGCGCTTGACGGAATGATGGCAATACCTCATTTCATCCATGGGACTGTCTATATGAAACGTCTAACTAACCCTAATTTTGGATAAATTATTATCGTATTTTGCCAGATGAAAGATAACTCAAATCGCTATTTAGACCTGAGGAAGGAGTCATTATTACGGGTCGGGTGGGCTTCAACTTCCAATATACGATATTAAACTATGTGCCAAGTCTCGAATATATATCCTTTGGCTTCCAAGTCTCAAAGAGTGCTCTTACGTGGGGGGGGGACCTCCCTTTTAATTAATTGGCCCAAAAAGTAGAAAAAGCTTCAAGAAGAAGTTGTTCTCACCCCTCGCTCTCGGTCATCTCTATAGTATAACAACACCAAAAATGTTTCAGTTGCAGTTATTTGAGGTCAAACCATTATGTTATTATTTTTCTTGCACTAACAATTCACTTCGACATGTCTTTGAGTTTATGGAGATATACATATGTTTAATCCAGTGGAGTCAATCATTTGGAAGATCCTATCTGTGCATGCAATTGAAATTAGAGGTAATGACCTTTGTAATCCAAACTAGATTGAAAAGAAGTGGCTTTTCGCCTGTTAATTTTGTGCTACCAAGACATCCAGGATCCTGTACCAGAACAAGCTACAAATAAATTTAGGGCTCCGTGCCTAATTTGTAGACACAGGGGCTAACAGGCAGGAGAGAGGAAATGTACTCCCGAGGAGGAGCGCTCCCAGAATTTTACCCAGAGTGCTTGGTCAATAACATGAATCCCCCATGCCTTTCATACTAGGGGAGCTGGACCACCGTCCTTTGTCAAACCCCGCCCATAACTAAACCAAACCACCTTTTTTTAGGTTCCTTTTATGACCCCAAAAACCTAATCAGGATGTTCCCAAAAATTAAAAGTGGCCCCAAAGGGGTTTATTTCAAGATGGCGGTCCAAGAGATTTCGCCAAATAGGGGGGGATTTTACTAAAATGAAATTAAAACAGATAAAAAACTTAATTGTCAAGAATATCCAATGAGATGAAAGTTTCAGGGGATAATGAATAAATAGTGTGCCTAAATAATTTCATTCACATATTTTAGATTCAAACGGCGTCCAAAATGGCTGCCGGAATATTTTTTTCATACTCAATTGGGCCATTAAAAACAAGAGGTATAAACGTAATTGTCGAGAGGTTTCAAGGAGTTTTCAGATGATAATAAATACATCTGTACCTAATATATTTGTGCCAAATAATTTCGTTGCCATGTTTTAATTTCAAAATGGCGTCCAAAATGGCCGCCAGAATAGCGTTTTTCACTAAAACGTAGTTAAAACAATTTATTAAAAACTGAATTGTCAAGAAAGATCCAATGAGATGAAAGTTTCAGGTGATAATGAATAAATATTTGCCTAAATAATTTTATTCACATAGTTTGATTCAAAATGGCGTCCAAAATGGCTGCCGGAATATTTTTTTCACTCGAATGCATTAAAAACAAGAGGTTACTAAAAAACGTAATTGTCGAGAGCTTTCAATGAGTTTTCAGATGATAATGAATACATCTGTACCAAATAATTTTATTCACAGGTTTGAAATATCAGTAGAATACACAATGCCCAAATATTAGAGCCCAAAATGGCCGCAAAGTGGACTTTTCCCCAATTACATGCATGCAGCAACAAAAGAATACATATGATATAATAGGTTTGGGTTACATCAATTGCTAGTTATATAAAATAGCTTGTATTGGGTATTTTCGTTTGTCGGAAACAAGGGTTTTTGAGCTTGATTGACGGTGGTTATGAGGTATTAAGCCGTAAATGTGGTCAAGAAACAGTGTCTTACATAAAAGGTGGGGTCTATGGAACTTAAATAGGCTTAAAATGGGAGTCTGTGGAACGGAAAATCGGCCTGAAAATGAGGGTTCTGATGGGCGGCACATACCCATACCATACAAACCTTTCTATGTGAGATGCACCCCGAGTCTACAGTAGAGCTTATTTAACAGTCAAATTTTTAAGGTCATATGAGGCATTTTCAGGGCGATATTCCATTCCCACAGACTCCCATTTTAAGCATATTAGTTCCCAGGACCCCAAATTTATGTAAGAATCTTGTTCTTGGACCACATGTTACTTAAATAGGGTTTTTGGGTTTATAAGGGTTACAAAGCGTCCTTGTATCGGCTTGAACCTTTCATCCTTCATAACAAATAAGGTTTTTACACATAAAGTATATGTACACAGCCATATTTACAGTTGTAACATACATAGGTGCAAATTAAACGCTAATAATTTTTGTTCGATTAATATTAGAGATTATTGATTTTCAACTACGGTATTACATTTATTGAATTTCTTTTTGGTGTAAAATATTGGACGTTTGTCAACTAAACATTCTTAAACTTTTTCATTTTCACATTTTCTAACAAACAGTGTTGTCAATTAGACCAGAAGAAGTTGTATTAGTTTGAAAACCGGTTGTCAGCATCATTCTTATATTGACTTTCATAGTCCGTAACTCCCGTAACCTTAGTTCTCGACCTGCCCACGTTTCTTTGCAAATGCCTTCGGACTACACAAGAGAAATATTCTAAAATAGTTCCATACATAAAACAAACTCAGAATGCTTTAAAATTTTATGTTTTAACATATTTTGCATTCTTTGGAATATAAACTTTGTAAACATTAAAGGATTCATAAAGACTAGCTTTGAGGGTTGAATCAGAAAGGGACGTAACTCAACACTAAAAGAAATATTTAATATTTCTCTAATTCTGTGTAATACTGCTTTGAGAAATGTTGATATGTTAATATTTTCTTACGGAAGGCAAATCTATCATTATCAAAAATGTAAAACATATGATATAAAGTCATGTACTGTAAGCAAAACCTTTATATAAACTTAGTAGAACAATTGGAATTATGAACCGCACAGAATTAAAGAATATTCTTTAATATTTCTTTTAGTGTTGAGTAACGTCCTTCTGATTGTCAACCCTCGAGTTATTCAGCGGTCACCAATATCATGCGTAAAAATATTCGACTTTTACCTCAGGAATTCTGGACACAGTAGCATATGAAGCGGAATATGCCCTGAAATGAATTATATAATATTATAGAAAAATATGTATATAAAAGGGTTTTCACAAAGGCTTCTGTATTTTGCGAAACGAAACGAAACAGAACTCCATTGGATTAACGCTTTATTCCGTCATGCATGCATAATGTGCATAACGGAATAAAGCGTTGGTATCAATGGGAGGTTCTGTTTCGTTTCGTTCGCAAAATACAGAAGCCTTTCAAAAACAATCGAATTCTGATTCGATACTTTGGCTTGGCGTGGCCAAATCTCTCCAATCAAACCACATAAATTGTTAAGGAATACGTATTCGCTGTTACACAATGACCAAGATTGCTACCTTTCTATATTTGATGTAATGTTATTTCACATGTTCATTTTGGTGTTTTTGTTACATTACCATTACAATGTGTTCATCGTGAAAATCTTTTGTCCTAATTTTGATTACAAATAAACAAAAAATAATCCTTTTAAGGGAAAATAATAACGTTAATCACATTGTCAAAATGAGACTTTTTTACGCTAAACTTCATTTCTGAAAACTAAATGATTGATAATACACCAATTTCGAAAATGAAACACCTGCCAGCTACATTTGAGCTCAATTTGTGGAATGCAATGCATAATAAAAGTTTACTATCTGGTTTCGGAATTCAAATAACAGGCCAGCCCAACTGTTGGTTCCCGTACATCTTTTACATGTGAATCTTTCCTTTGTTTCCAAACACAACGAGCGTAAAACCACTGGTCTCGAAAGTTTTGTTAGGAACCCAAAAAACATCTTCATTAAGTAAGTTAAATAAAACAGCATTAAATATTAAAGAGCGGCAAGATGTGATTCATGTATTCAAATATGCAAATAAAACGGGTTCCTTAGACTCCTTTGAAAATGAACCATTGAAAAGGTCCATGTCAGAAATTGAAGGGGTAAGAAACAAACAGAAAGAAAGGATAGAGCAGTCTGGAGAAGAAAATGAGACGAGGAGGAGATGGAGAAGTAAAATGTAAAGCAAAACAGCACATTTTTGAAGAGCGCCCCAAATTTTCAAAATTGAGATTTTGCCACAGTTGTGTGGTAAATGTCTTGAAAAACTATACCTGCGAGTGTAAATGCTCAAAAAATGCGTATTTGTTATAAAAGAAGCGATTCTGTTCTGTATTAGAATTGTGATCCTTCACGGTTTAGAACACTGTTTAAAAATTTGACGTTTTTTTTAAATAGAGGGTTGTGATTAAAGTGCTGTTTTTAAAGTTTTAAAACAAGGTTTTTTTAAAGTTTTTTTAAACAACCATGTTTTAGTTTGTTGTTATAACATGATTGTTTTAAACAAGGTGATATAATTTTAAAATTTAATTTAAACTAACTCGAACTTTAACCCCACTACTGTTTACCCGGAGTCATCGCTCACCTTGTTTAAAAGTCAAATTAAACAACTTATTTAAACAATTTAAAACAAATGATGCTTAAACTTGAAACAAGTTGTTTAATTTTTAAACAAGGACTTAATTTTTAAAACAGGTTAAAATTTTTAAACAACTTGATTAATTTTGTTCTAACAGTGTGAATTGAAATGTAACTGGTGGAGCTGGAAACGCCACATTATGGCCGCCCATGGTGAAATGGCCCGGAAATAAGCCACCTACGAAAATGGACCTCTAAACTTGACTTGCCTGAACCGAAGGAACAACTAATGGATGAGAATAACACGAACATTGGCGCAATTCCGGCGCTATTTCCGTATTAGAAGGACGTCCAATTTTGATTCTAACTACAAAATTCCTTATTTTACGACACACATAGAGCAATTGACTTAGCATTCACAGAGGTATTCGCTTCGTCCAAAAAATGTGCTGATATTGATTTAAGAAAAAAAAAAAGTACAAAAGGAAGCGAATGTAAGCTTTTGAATACAAGGTTGTGATATTTGTGTGTAAGGTGTTAAAGTAAATGGTTAAAAAAGTGAAACACCAAAAAATTCATAGTTTAGATTATAGACTTATTGTATATCGGCTTCCAAAACTAAGTGGGAGTTCTGATATTCCATGGGGGGGATGTGGTGGGATGTTGATGGAGGGGTTCAATCCTCGGACATGTAGAGATGGAGACTTGGCCTTGTGTGCCATTACAAAACATAATATGGTGGCCATGGTACAAAGTTACTGCACCAGGAATCGGGCTCACTGAAATGATGACGTTAAGTTCTTACAAATGGTTTGTTAATGATTAAAGGACCAACGCCATGGTGGCCCGTGATTGTCAAGGAACTTCAGATCTCTTTTCGCTAATCTTTTCGCTTACTGGGCCATTAAAATAAAATCCTTTACCTCTCACGGTGAATGGAAATACCAAAACTTTTAATCGTCTCACTCATTATGAATCTACTATAGAAAATTTGCTGACTACTAGTGACTAGAGAATAATTACAGTAAAATGCTGACGTTCACGGCATTTCTTGCCATCTATTTCAAGCAGGATTGCTCAAACCGGAATTGCTCACAACTCTTCATTTAACAACATGAACTTCACGGTTCTCGGCTTTGGCGCTCTCTTAGATTAAAAGATATTAAGGTGTGGGCCAACCAACCTATCTTACAACTAATGACCTCACATGACATTGACCTTGGCATGTGACCTTTGAGTACATCAACTAATGAGGTATCCCATGTTGTACCCATGACACGAGTTTGGTCCCATTGAACTTGAACTTTTCGATTGAGTGGTTAAAAAAAACGAATTAACAATGTGACTCACCCAATCCACACCACAAATACATAGCACAACGGATTGCTAAGTGGTTCTGCCAATCTATCATGTCATGAGGCGGCCCACAAAAGTATACAGTACAGCGCTTGGTGGTGGTTGATTGGTAACCTGACTCTTCTCAGTCTTTTTGGAAAAAAACCACCATGATCTGTCATTTTTAGTGAAACCTCGATATACAGCTCCTTAGGGTTGTAAGGGGTTGTAAGACTTTGAATTGGTCATGCATGGTGGTCAGTCTGTGCTATTGTTTTACAACGGAAGCTAATGCTAAGCGAAAGTTCTCCGTTTAAACCTATAATAGCAGAGACACACTGTTTACATGCATATCATAAAGACTCACAAAAGGTCAAAGGGACACCGAAAAAAAACAATTCAAAGAGACCCAAAACCAATTATAGTCGGATTTTTTATTCCTGTCAGTTCATTAACGGTTTCGGGCGTGTCGACGATTCCAGTTGTTCTGAGAGAGTTGTATGCTTTTACCCAATCAATACAATTAGAAATTCGATGTCACGATACAGGATCAGATTAAGGCCATAATTAAAAAATGTCCCTTTTTCACAAAGAAATGTTACCAAGCAAATGCACATGCATAAATTCCAAACCAATAAATTGAAAAAAACAAACTCTGAAACATTCAACATAAAAAAAATGAGATGAAATAAGTAATTATTACTAACCAAATTATTTTTACGCAATAAGGAATATTACACAATCTGATACGTTTACAATTTATGTCGTCTTGTTCCAGGAAATATCCAATTGGTCCAATCATTTATATATTTAAGTTATTTAGAGTTTTGGTTAGTCAGACAAACTTACAATATTACGTGGCCCTAATCCTCCTCTTCACCCAGCCTAGATGTTCATGGGCACTTAATCCCAAAGAGGTTCTATATAGGATAGAGAGGCAAAACGTACGTAATCTTTAGAAATTTTACACCGTCTCGCAGTTTTGCCGACCACAAAGAAAAGAGAAAAACATAGAGTACCAACAATTGAGGTTGTGCCTGTTTAATCGATTGGCTAGGTACAAAAGAATCGAACGGGTGCCCTATACCGTAAGTGCGTACATTCAATTTTAATGTTTGCGTGCAACCTTGGGATATCTTGTGTTTGTACACCAATAGCATGGTGCAATAACGGACGGTTTTGATTTGATCCTGCTTGAACCAAGTCAGCTTACGGTTGATGCGACCCAGGCACCAACCTCTAATAGGAAAGCCAATGGCCTGCCTCCGGCTTCTCCCACATACTGTGGGTGCGCTTGCAATATACACTAATCGGTGGTAGTGATACAATTACTTGTATGTGTTGAGGTGGCCAGGTCTGTTTGTATTAATAGTGTACCTGGATCCTTGTGCTCCAGGATACTCTTTTTTCTCATAATGCAATGCGCGCTTGCGCGTAGGTGAAAAGATATGCAGGAGGCGGTTTATTTAAATCAAGACGGCAGATGTGTCATTTTCGTTCGTTGTGTGGCCATGGGTTAGGAACAAATTTAACCACCCAAATCACAACAACATATTTTGGCGATTGTTTGTATCGAATTGACATTATTGTGGTATACAAGCACTCAAACTAATAATTATTCCGTGCAATACTCAAAATGTCAGCGCCCAGAACGGACGACTGGTTTTGAATGGGTTTAAACCCCCGTGCTTATCCGTTCTATTGATTGACACCAAACAAAGGATTCGATTTTAGCGGTCTCAAAAACTTTACGACAATCTGTCATTTGAATCTGGTATGAAGCCTTATAATATTCGATAAAAAAAAAAGTCATGTACAATGGGTTAAAGCATTCTTACTCTGTTGAAGATTTAGCATTTCAGCTGTTAATACGGTTTTTTAGAGTTTTTGTCTCAACACTTATCCTCCCACATTAATTCGTACCATTGACAACATGCGTTTACTGACAGGAATAACAAAAATCAGACTATAGAGCTTACAGAAGAAAGATACACTCAAGAGACACAAAGTTATAGAAACACTAAGTAGAGATTAGACACCAAAAAACAAAGTCATAGAGTCACAAAGTCAAGGGCAATTTTATCTAGAAACACATGCATAGAGAGACAAAATAACAAAATATAAAGACAGAATGTAAAAGAGACAAAGTTACTAAGCAACACAAAACAACACATAAAACGAGGAGGATGAAATACCCATGTATAATCGTGCAAAATGATCTTGCAAATGGTATTAAGCGGTGGCTTAGAAAACTCCCATTGAGCTTGTAATTGTGCTGTTATTCACCTTTACAAGATCCAAGGCTTGTCTGTGTACTACATATTATTGAAGGATGTGTTTCTTCAGCTTAGGATTCAAAAGATCTTTTCACCTTTTTTATTCAAATTTTCAATTCTTCTGTGATTATTTTAATGTTGATGTTGCAAAGAAATCCAAAATGGCTTTTGGATCTTGTCAGGTCATTTTCCGAGCTTTTTCGAAATAAATAATTATCATTATTATGGGTAACTGTGAAATGCAACTGTATTGTTCTGGTTTTGTTTTTGGCTCACCTGTGTGCGACCATTCAGGAGTGAAGAAATATTCCAAGCTGACAATGGACATTGAATTCACAGTCCAAATATCCAGGGTATACCAAGGATTGGAGTCATTCATACCTGAACGCACAAGCATAGCCGCTCTAATGGAGATATAAGGTAAATCAGAAATTGTAACATAAAATGGTAAAATATAGTTGTAAAAATAAAAAAAGCCATTAATATTTTTAAAAAATAAAGTGCTAACCTTTTCAATCTACTTGTACTGGGGTTCGAAACTTTTTACATCTAATGCTTAGGCTAGTGTTGAAATGGTTGACAAGAAATCAAAAGAAGTTCATTGTACTTCTCAATAATTGTGAAAGTCAACATTATTTCACGGTCGGCTTCAAACAAGAAACAGGTGATTTAGCATTTAATCGTTTTTGAAATTACACCTGTATCACAGATCATTTAGAAACACTGAATCTCATTGTCTGGAATTACTCAAATAATGTTCTGTACATCCAACACCCCCAAATTAGAAATCTTTAAAAAGAAAATATCCAGCTGATTAGTGTTTCTAGAAACCTAAATATTAAGCTTTTAATCTAAGGAGCAATAAGTGCTAACCCTTAAAAATTTACAAGTGGACGTTGCATTGAAAATTGTCTGAATGATATCAGCATGGCACGTAATCTGTTAAAGAACCCGTGTACATATACGTCTGATAGTTAATTAGAATTCTCATCTAATCAATCGGGGGGAGTAGTAGGAAAGGCCAATCCCTTCCTAAACAGCAACAGCGAATTTAAATCGGCATCAAAATTCCGGCGTACTACCGTAAACCAAAGACTTAAAGGCATTAGCAGCCATTTGCCAATCGAAAACATCGAAAAAAAAAAAAAGTCATCAAAATTCCTATTTTTGTATTTTGTTATTAGCATGGATATGCGAACATAACGCAAAGTGATGGCGTGACATCGCGACAAGGCAGTAGCTACCTTTTAATTGATTCTGTAATTTATACGTGTGTTATCAAAAATTCCGAGTTGAGATCGAATAAAACCTTTTCCCTGTGAATATCGCCAGGATTTTAAGCGTGATATGTGCCACCAAGATCAATTTACAGTTTGTCTTCAAACACGAACATTATTGATGGTTGTTCATTCCCTGTGTACTGGTGTAAACCGCAGGAGACGGTTTTATATGACAAAATTTCTTCAAACACCTTCCGTTTGCACTCTCTATGTGGTTGTTTGTACATAAAAAGTTTATGGATATTGTACATTATTTCCCTGATTTATTAAGTTTAAAATAAAATGCTATTTCCACATTTTTGATTGTCGCGCATTATCGCTGTTAATCCCTTAACGCGTTAGGAGTGCGCTCTTACGCATATCGGACAAAAAAGACTTGTATATCTGGTCACGAATTTTTATCTATATGACCGTTATTGGAAAATTACACTGTTTTGCAGCATGGTTAATCCACTACCAGACGGATTTTTGAATTCAATAATTTATTCCAAAATTCTATTATGAAACGAAGTTTAAGAGGTGGTTTGTAATGTCTCTGGGTCAGAATGCCGTAGAAAATGCACGTAAGAATGCCATATATTACCGTTTGGAAATTCCAAAATGCCCAAATCGAGCAGGTCGTGTCCTGCCCCATGTAATCAGTCAAAAATGATTCATCGCAAAACCAGTTATGGTGCCAATCCCTTCATATTTATAGTGTTTAGATGAAAGTTAAAGATCCGCGGTTTTGAGAGTTCAAACAAGCCATGATTTTGTTCTTGCTGTTGTTTGTGAAGGCGTTCTTTGGCAAGGCAAATGTTTTGTTTTAATCAGATTCAGTATTTTCTAATCGTAAGTAACGTTCATTACGTTCATTATATAGTACCAGGGATCCTAAAAAATCGGAATATACTACTCAATCAGGACAATGAAGCCCGTGGCTGGTACTCCGCAGATTGATGGTCATGCGTGGCGCTGTTGTTGAGGTAAATTTAAACTGGTACAAAGTTATAAATACAATATTTAATCAACTCACACAGGCAGCTTAAATAAATTTCAATTTAATTTAGCTTAAATAACTACTACGTTACTTCGTCATATTGCATGAAATAAGTGCATCGGAATTTCTTCTGGTTGGTTTTATACTTCAAAATCGTTGACATACGCATGTGTAGCTATAATATACAGAGCAAACACAGGGGTGCCACAGGGGTCAATCATTGGCTCCAGAACATTTACCAAGTATTCTCAGCATATTTCCAATGTAATTCGTTGTCATGGGATAAATTATGTATACAGACGATGTTCAGATTTTCTTTACTGTCTCCATGAAGTAACAAATATCAGAATATTTACGTCCAAAACATATTTTAATCATATAATGTCTTTCAAAAGTGGAAGTCGGCACTGGAACATTACACACAGTATCAATGGGCTACACTAGAGGCTTAAATCATTTATGTATCATGAGAAGGCGATAAACACCGGTTATTTTTACACATAGGAAGCCACATTTTGGCCAAGTTGCTAAGTTACTCTCCTAGAGTTTGCGAATGTTCAGTTATTTTTTTTAGCCAGAATTTGCTGTAAACGGCCAGGTCCACATTTTTTTATACTACGTAGCATCTTCACTATATTTTTAAAACAAATATTATCACAAAATTATTTACATTTCTGATATGCTAGGCAAAGAAGAAAAAAATATTGCTTGACTTATTTACCATCTAATATTTGTATCACGTCCGTTCAAAATGGTTCAAATTTAAGCTTTTATTAGGGGTGTGATTGAAGTTTGTGGAAGAATCCTGAATTTGGTACAGAATCCTGAAAAACGGCGTAAATTTACCTGAAACCAAAACGCTTAGAATCGGGCTGAAATTAAATAAATTTGCTGAAATTTGTAAAATAAGAAATCCTGATATCAGGAAAAATCCTGAAGAATCACACCCCTGTTTTATTTAGGAAAATTTCGCAAAAATTCGGTACTAAAAGTTAGCTTAGAAATTACCCAAAAAAATTGAATATGAAACTTAAAAAAATCATGGGTACGCCACTGCACTATCGCCACACAAACACACACAAGGTACAAACCTTATTTTGTCCACCTCCGTTTTGTCTGCATTCATCTTTAAGTGCATAAGTGCCTTAACGACCAAAACAAGGATGACGAAATTTGCCTGTAGGGAAAATTATTTTTGTTTTATTTTTGAAAAGTGAGAAATATTATTTGCATAATGAAATATCAAATAATTTCAAATTAACACAAATATTTAAATTGTAGCTTTCGACAGATTTTAAAGCACATAATGTGCATCCATTGTCTTCAAAATTAGTAATAATTTTTGTTCCATATTAAAAAGAAAGGAAAACAGTCTGGGAAGATATTGGTTTCTGCAAAAATGGTAAAAATGAAAAACCGCCTACGTTAGATAGTTAAAAAGAAAATCTTTTTGCTTTGATCAATCTCTCTATTAACTGACCGAGAAGATTCAAGTACAGGTCGGCGACTTCTTATATTACCCATGAATTATGAAAAGAAAATAGTCGTTGAATTTAATACTTACTGTAACCACAAGTAGAGCAGGCGCAATGAATGCCCAGATAAGACCCTTAATCGGCGACAGCCAACAGCTGTAAAATTATGAATACCATAAGATATCATCAGGATGTTATTGATCATGATGTTACGCGATGTTGCCATGTTTGAATTTCTCGGTTTCTGTTTTGTTTGTTTGTTTCGCAAAGCATGTTATTTTAATGACAGAAGATTATTGTTGTTTTAAAATCTAAAAAAACCCACAATACCTGCGCAATACGATACGAATGTTACGAAAGCCCGTTACATACAGGGGTCAGCCTGTTATTCCGTAAGTGAAAAAGGCCTTCTACTAGCGATGTTGCGGCTCCCGTCGTACGGTACTCATACAATAGGCTTCTTTTGAGGCGCAGCAGCTAACTTGAAAAGAAGCCTATTGTATGAGTACCGTACGACGAGATCCGCAATATCGCTATTAGCGATGTTGCGGCTCCCGTCGTACGGTACTCATACAATAGGCTTCTTTTGAGGCGCAGCAGCTAACTTGAAAAGAAGCCTATTGTATGAGTACCGTACGACGGGAGCCGCAATATCGCTATTACGGAAGGAATCCATTTATCTATAAGCGATGTTGCGGCTCCCGTCGTACGGTACTCATACAATAGGCTTCTTTTGAGGCGCAGCAGCTAACTTGAGAAGAAGCCTATTGTATGAGTACCGTACGACGGGAGCCGCAATATCGCTATTCAAAAGGGATTAACATAATCCGGGCAATAATCGGACCTTGTCATGGACCTAAAAGCTTTAGAGTTTTACGTTAGAGTTGGTGATTAGTGTTAGGATTAGCGGACATCATTTTATTTTCGAAATATCGGGTCTTTTCACTTTTGGGATGGCGGACCTTTTGTTTAATTTTCGGAATAGTGAGCCTTATTTAATTTTAGAAATGGTGGACTTTTGGAATAGACGGATCTTATGAATAGAATTTAATAATTTTTTTCGGAATAGCGGGCCCTCGGAATAGCGGGTCTTCGAAATAGCGGTCCTTCGGAATAGCAGAACTTCGAAATCGGATTTGGAATAGTGGGATTGAGTAACCCATCCACTGGAGCACAGAGACATATGTGCAATTAAACAACAGATATTTGAATCACAAAATATTTATATTCCGGTCTCAAATAGATCCCGGATTACATACCCGTGAGTATCATAATAATGAAATCGGCTGACACCTGAAACAACGACAATGATGGCTGGTACTCCTATATCAAAACGTGAAAATAAAAAGTAAGTTCTTTGGCCGTCTCGTAGGCTTTCAGTAAGAAATATTTTCACGCTTTCTTCATCGAGTACAGAGTGTCCCAAAAATGTAATCCTTGTGTTTTTGTACATCCTTTCCCATTTTCCCATTGATATGACTGGTCCACTGGTTTTGCAAACAAAGGCTATTTATGCAACTCTACCTCAAAGTATACCATTCCAAGTTTGTCAAAGATCGTTGAAGCTGGTGTAAAAAAACTAAGTGTCCCCATGAGAGAGTGTCCTAGCTACCAAGTCAACATGTACGAAATAAACCGTGACCTTGTAGACGAGGCTATTTGGCCACAGTGCTGAACACATTCCAGCACTTAATGGAGAACACAATAGCTAGATGGGTGGTGGAACAGACAATCACAAGGACACTGTATTTTATCACACCGGTGTAGAAGTAATTATCGTCCGGCGTACTCATAGTCCGGGAACAATGGTGAACAATAGGGCAATCGATTCAGTTGACTCTTCACTCAACATTAGTTTCACGCTTTATTCCGTTATCGTAAAAAAAAAAAAAAAAAAAAGAAAAAGAGTGAGCATTTTCTCACTCTTTTAGAGCTAAAATCCGGTCGATAAGAGTTCAGAGTGGGCTTCACTCCGAAGAAGAGTGGCATTTTGAGCCACTCGGGAAGAGAGTGAGCTCTGTTTACAGCGAGTGAAGGTGTCGGGTTGCATTTTCTCGCTCTTTTAGAGCTAAAAGCCACTCGATTAGAGTTAATTTAAAATAACTCGAAATTCAGAGTGATTTTTCACTCTTTCATTTTAAGAGAGTAATCCTTGTGTTTTTGTACATCCTTTCCCATTTTCCCATTGATATGACTGGTCCACTGGTTTTGCAAACAAAGGCTATTTATGCAACTCTACCTCAAAGTATACCATTCCAAGTTTGTCAAAGATCGTTGAAGCTGGTGTAAAAAAACTAAGTGTCCCCATGAGAGAGTGTCCTAGCTACCAAGTCAACATGTACGAAATAAACCGTGACCTTGTAGACGAGGCTATTTGGCCACAGTGCTGAACACATTCCAGCACTTAATGGAGAACACAATAGCTAGATGGGTGGTGGAACAGACAATCACAAGGACACTGTATTTTATCACACCGGTGTAGAAGTAATTATCGTCCGGCGTACTCATAGTCCGGGAACAATGGTGAACAATAGGGCAATCGATTCAGTTGACTCTTCACTCAACATTAGTTTCACGCTTTATTCCGTTATCGTCTATGGGCCCCGGACTGTGGCTCCCGCCGGACTATATCTGCTTTCACACCGGTTCAACTGGAAGAGTTAAATTAAATGTCTTTCAACTACAAAAATACTAAAATTAGTCTGTATAATTTGTTTTATCCACGGTCTTTAATCGTGCTCTTTGCAGTACAGATGAGTGCTTTTCTGTACTCTAGGAGAGTAACTTAGCAACTTGGCCAAGCCTAAATGTTTTATATTACGTATGTCTGTTAAATCCGTGTGAATATTGTAATTTTTACCAGCGAGCGATTAAATGCCAATGAATGGAATAACACGAATGGGACGTGGGGGATGACGTCCTACTTTGGATATGAACCATTTGATAGAAAACAAAACAAACAAATAACAAGTGACCACTGAAGTCAAAATTGAGTTGCACCAAACACTATGACAATGAACAGAGATCATTTTACTTATTTGTCAAAGAAAGGATGTCTTTAAATGTTGGTATTAGTTGTCAAGATTATACTCAGTTATGGCAAGGATAAAGAAAGAGAGAAAAGAAGAGAAGAGATATAAAACAATCATCTGTGTACTTATGTGTGCTTATTGTGTATTCATCAATGTCAAACTTGGAACGTCCTAAATTGTGTTGTACTTACACAATCGCATCCGTTTACTCTCAAAAGTAATGAAGGAAATCAGACAAAAACTGTTTGGACAAAAGGATAGCCTTTACGAGTAAAACACAAAATATTTGGTTTGTAAAATAATTTTTAAATTAAAGCGCAAGAGGATTGCCTTTTTTGGGGGAACGCTGTATAAAAATTAGCATACCCCATGCAAAGATAAATAGAATGGTAAACCTCGGTGGCCTGTTTATGGATCGCATGGTTTTCCGATAGAGCAATATTCCTTCTACCAACATCCACATGAAGACTACTAGGTAGAGGTAATGAAGAACAAATGCTACAGCTTTGCAGAATCCCTATCAATGAATTAAATAGGTTGCATATATATTTGGTGAAGTCAAATATATTTATTTTCAATAAGTAAATTGTACTAGATTATTTAAAAAAAATAAAAGTCGTATATTTATTGCGGAGTATTTACTTTACTGTCAAGTGGTTGTTTTCAAGATGACTGTCTTAAATTGACTGCTTACGTTATTAGCTATGTAACCACTAGAAATGAAGAAAGCCGTTGCCAAAGCCAAAGAAGCGGATAAGTTTGTATGCACTTTGAAAGTCACAGAATCAATTAACCTGTAAAATAATAAAGGTTGCGTCTTGGTTAGTAAAAGTTCATTTCAAATGCGTGATTTCTATGGACACACACACATGCGTGCGAGAGTGCTTGCACACGCACACATCACACACACACGAACGCACACACACACACGCGCACGCATACACACGCCCGCGAGCGTGACAGCATAAACACACATCCACCCACCAAAACACACCAACACTCACACGCACACACCCATACGCAACCCCCCCCCCCCCCCCCCCCCCCCCCCCACACACACACACTTGCGCGCGCGATTACGCACTGCTTGTTGTATGTGTTATGGCTCGCGCCCGGAAGGGCGCGATGCTATAAGAGATACTTTCAGAGAGACCCTCCCTGCGTTTTTCCAATGGTGCGAACGAGGATGAGATATTAACATATTTGAGATGTTTTCAGATACATACATTTGTGGCATACTGCTCGAAATATAAACAATAACAATCGCTGATTTGACCAATAATTATGAATAGAATTTCAATGTTACTCCTTTTTTGATAACGATAACATATTTATGACTTAATACATGTTGATTTGAACAAGGCTTGTGGCCAGGTTGGTGACACTATACCTCAACATTGTCTATGGGCTCAGACGATGGCGGCCAAGACTCTTTCAATATAGCAACTTATCAAAACGAACCAAACATATCACTTTGACTTTGACAGATGTACTCTGCAGCTCCTCGACAGTAGAATGAGTGCGCTAGACGTTAGTTAGACCCTGGAGGGTTGGTTTCTTAGATACTTGGTTGTTTCTTCTTTAAATGCTTCAGTTGTGATATTGACAAGGGTTTCAGGTAGACAGTTCCATTCGGGTTTATTGTACATGAAGCCCGTGCGCGAGTTCACATTGGTGTGTTAACACCAAGTGGGTCTATGTCTTGTACTTCCGAAGACTTCACTAGCGATGTTGCGGCTCAAGTGCGTAGCGGTAACTCATACATAGGCTTCTTTAGAGGCGCAGCAGCTAACTTGAAACGAAACCTATTGTATGAGTACCGTACGACGGGAGCCGCAACATCGCTAAAGCAACCGCTTCCTCGGTCGTATTGCCAAATACGGAATAAATCCCATTGTTATACTTCTGCAGGACCTTTGTTAAACTTCCGAGAGGACATTTGTTCGAAAGAATTTCTTTTTTGTTAGGTTCTCGGAAGTATGTGTCATCCCCCTTAGGCACCAACTTGAGTGAAGACACCTCGGGACTTTTGTGCTAAATGAAGAAACAGGAAGATGTTGCACAGCTGCTCTTTATTATGGAGTCTGTAAGTGGTGCCTCGATAGACCTTTATGACAAGTATACAAGTACCTATTTAGCTTATGTCGATGCAGTGCAATGTGTGCTAAGACTTGGTTATTTCCCTAACGCCCCTAGAGGAAAATGACTACCAGCCTGACAATCACCGCAAAAAGGGCGGTAGCGTTATTTTTTCTTTTTTAGATCTAGGGGCAAATTCCCCCGAAAAAAAATAAGGTAGGGGTCCGCTCCGTGATTTTTGAAAAGTGGCAAATATGGCATTTAGGAACGTAAGGGATATAACAGTCTAAGACAATTTAAAATGTTTACGATTAGTTTTCGCCGCTATCATAACTTACTTCAAATATATGTAGACAATAAGAGTAACACAAAGACATACAATTGAAACACTGCCGAGAACTTGTCCAAGAGAAGATAAAATATCGTCATGGAAACTCTGCAAACGACAAGGATATTGATATACCATGAAATGCGCAAGGACATTATTAACTCCACGTTTTTTAAAATGGGTATTGTTCCTTTATATTATCTATACTATATTTTACTACTATAATAATGATAATAAGCAAGAAGATCCGTCATATCATCTGCGCCAGTATCGATCATTGCTGTAAATCGCTACATTATAGTAAAAGCTATGGATTTTGAATATGTATATATGTTGTCTATAATGATTAATCATAAAGAAGTAAGCTTCATTGATTTCGTATCGTCTGGTTAATAAAGGTGGGCTAATCGGTCGACAACCTCGTCCATATTTTTCTCATTACCTTAGTGAAATTAAGACCAGGAAATATTTCTTTTTATGTTATGAACGAAACATCTCCAAATGTCGTCGGCCACATTAATTAACACACACTGTCCAAAGGGCCAATTTAATACACTTTTTTGGTTTCTACTATTGGCTTAACCAATTTATCTCACAATTTGTAATCAGATGATTTTTGTGATATGCTTCAATGAGAGGGAGAAATCACCTAGTGAAAATTTAGACCATGATCGCGTCACACACCTTTAAGTATACAATACCTTTTCCATATTGCACATCATGATTTAACCAACCATGAAAAGTTTCCGTGGATAAACCACTAAATAAGGAGGAATCATTTGCATCACATCTTGACCTGGAGTTTTATATTCTTGTATATTCTGTTGGATCAAACTTCAGGAGAAAATTGCTCATTGGTTTCTAAGTGGGTGATCATACCATACAATTAATTGCCAATCATATAAAAAATTAATTATTATTTTCATTAAAATCTTAAGCATCAAATAAAAGATGAAGATCAGTACCACGGGTTTCTCTTCAACGCGCATCAATATAGCGAAGTTTGTGGTGTGGTCACAGGAGCACGACGCTATCTGATTTACCATACTGATTAGTCTGCAACCTGCGTCACTCCAAAATCTAGAAAGAAGGAGAAATTGTCCAGTGAAGATCCTCGTTTAGCTTGTAGTTTACAACCACTTTCAAATTATAATGGTTGGATAATTTTGATTGCCTTTAAATGACAGTTAATTGGTCGGATAATGGGCAATAGCCTGTGAGCGTGTACTAAGGAAATTTGATAGAAAACTTTGTCCAAAGTGTCAGAAGTAACAAGTTTTGCGCCATAGCTCAAACTTTGCATAGCTCTATAAGAAAAGGATCATTTCTGTGATAATCCATTACCACCATTATGCACGTTGTATATAGCAAAATAAGTGGAACCAAGAAACCCCGCGAACACAGAAAGCCCAACTTTTGCTAAAAGGCGTATATAGGTACAAATGGTATGGAGTACTAGAATAAAAGGGTCATGGGTCCTATATCTTGGAACCAACTTTACACCAGTATCTGGCTATCTGTAAGGATTTACTCTAAACAAACAATCCCACTAGAAGTTAGGACTGGGGGTGTCTTTTTTATTGTGTAGTACATGTTAACCCTATGGCCGGTATTCACAAAAGCGGGTTAACTTTAATCCAGGGTTAAACAGGGTTTAACCCACGATCATGGGTTAAATTTATGTTATCCTCTATGGGATATTAAACCCAGCGTTAAAATTAACACTGGGTTAAAGTTAACCCGCTTTTGTGAATACTGGCCTAAGGGTTTAGAAACACATACCTATTCCTTTCAAATAGTTATTTTTTTTAAATAGCTAAAGTCAATTTCAGAAAAATAGCCTATGTTTATTTTAAAGAAATTTTCTTAAGGTAGAAGAAGGTATTGATATTTCAAGTCTGCGAGTATCGATTTTAGTTCCCAAGATTACCAAACACAAATACATTTTTGACCTCCTAAAGTAGAATGTTACGATATCAATATTAGACTGAAAAAGGAAACTAGAACTGTTACTGAATTAGCTTACAATTTCAAACAATCAGCAATGTTTGGTGAATTGAGTAGGCATTAGAAAAAGTTATGACAGAGGCGTCAACGCAAGGGAGTAATAAGAGCTCACCGTTCATCTTGATTCCAAAATCCGCAGTAGATATTTTCTATTTGATTCTCTTCAGCTTCGACTACCTATCCCACAAGAGCAATGAAAGAAAAAAATAAAAATCAAATAAGTTCATATTAAGTATTTTGCTATTTTATTTTTAATTTTGTACATTTAATAAGTTTAAAGTGACTCACTTGATCGTAGCTCAACTCGAATTCCACTCCAGTAGATGTTTTGGTGCCGTTAACAAAGGCCGTAAAAGAGAGAATGCCACTAGCAACTCGGCTCCTCATATTTGTATATGAACTAAAAATATTTAAAAAGCAATATTAATGTTAAAGTGAGTAAGTGTAGACAAGACTTAGTTGTGTTTAGTTGAAGGTTTTGTTTTGGTTTATAATGATGGTTCTTTGCAGATGCCTTAAAATGTTAGGTGCTATCTCAAGACCCACTGAGACACGACTGTTTATGTTTGGACTAAATTTAAATGTTAATTTAAAATAGTGTAAGCAATATTCATTATATTACTGTTAAAAAAATACTTGACTTCAATTCTACTCAAAGGATTGAACTTCTACTTGAAGACAATAATTTTGTACTAGAAGCAGACACCAAAGAAAAACTTACCTCATATTATTTGATTGGTTAGATGGTGGAATATAGAAAGCAACTATTTCAACAACACCTTTTATATAGAAAGAACAAAAATAAGTCAGATATATACAGAAAGGCGCAGAGGTTTCAGTCTTTTTTCACCGATAGTGTTGTGGTTTTTGTTACCGTAGGTATATGTAGGTTGGAATCTTTGTAGATTTTTTTAAACTACTGATTTCCGCAAAACGAATGTAGAGAAGTCGACCGATGGAAAAGTACAAAATGATATGGTGATCATATAAATAATCTTTCCCTCAAACCCCTCATGATTCCACCCCAATAATAGAGGAAACCAAAGTAAAACATCACGTCTACCAGAATGGAACTCCTACTGTATGATGATCGAGGATTAATGGTAATCGAACGTTAGCTATCTCAGACAGAGCTCCACTCTATTACACGGGAGGTTGAGTGTTCGATTGCCGGTAGAGGATTTTTCATTTCTCTGCCATCTCGAAGGAAGAAAAAAAATGCTCAGTCTTACGCCAATTATTATTACGTTGTTAACACATTGGATGTACGATTTATTCTCCCTGCAAAGGAAAACATAAAAATAATTGTTGAATTTAAAACGATTGACATCTCACCCGTGTCGCTGATGAGACCATTGTCTTTAATCTTCAGTGTGGATGGTTGTGGGTTCCTGTAGAGGCTGAGTTTTCAGCTCTGAATACGAAATTATTCAATCAATCCCACCACGAGTCGTATTTCACCATCGTAATCACTCCAAAAGAAAGAGAATTTACAAAAAATTGTCATAAATCATAGGCGGGAAGAAGGAAGGGCTTCCTAAAATGATCCTAGGGAAGTCACCAGAAATTATACAAAGTCCTAGAGACTGAAAAATGCAGAGAATATGTTAATTCTCTTAAGGTCTCCCAAATCAATCCTATCTTTTCCGGCGGTCACACCCACCCAGCGATATTGGGAGGCTTCCTTTATTCAAATTTAATTGATTAGCTAGCTCACTATATATGAAATTTATAGTCAAGTCTTATTAAGACAAAACCTACCCTACGGAAATTCGCATTCTATATCAGTACTGATAGTATTAGCACCGTGAATGAAGTAATTTATAAAGAGTGACGTATAATCTTGGGGCACTAAGGTTCTCTTAACACATAAGTTAGAACATGCCCCAAGACATCACTTAAAATTAGCCCAACAATGTTAAAGGTTCCTCATCTAATGTTGGAAAGTTTGAGAGTAGCAACACACATACACTGAGTGTAGAATATAATTTACTACATGACATGATCCAGTTTACTAACATTTTCACGGTGATATTTATATATATTGATAAAAATACTGTTGTCACAATAGAGATTCACCCATTGTGCACCTCTATACTTTTCGGAAGGTATGGGCGTTGAAAGAGGGGCATGTGCAGTGGGTGGAAATGAAATTGCTCGCTAAATTATTGAGCATAGTCCGATAGAGGAAAAATCAATTCAAAGTAATCGTAAGCGCATATGGATACATTACTTCTTAAAACATTCGTATTTGCTCAATGGTTATTTAAATATAAACAGGTGAGGTGAATGTCTTTGGAGTGCCCGTGTTTTGGATACCAAGGATTGAAAGGGCTTGCACTCTTTATGTAAAAAAGATTGTCAAAATGAAAGCCAGATTATCTTAGTGTGTTCATGAAACAAGTGTATCGGGCCACATATTGTCTTTTTTCTCCCTCTCTCCCAACTAACGACGCCTGTCCAAAACTTTTCCTCTGGTGACAAGATGCATTGGTTGAATCGTATACTTACGAGAGGGAGGAGGTGTTGTAATCTAACTTTTCAAAGCACATATTATCAGCAATTGGCTGCTGTCATCCAGCCAACAAGCGAGATTAGAGGCCTCTTTAACCTAGTAATGAGTCGGTACAGTGTTGTTAATAGTCAGATAATGTAGTTCTGAATTGAGTAAACCAACCCTAATTAATATAACACCCCCCTCTCTTTACTCAACAAAGAAAATGTAGGAATTGAGAGATTAGTTCTGATCTGCTTAACAAAAGAATTTTCCACTGCGACTTAAGCATGTATGTTTAAGTAAATGCTCAGATCAAGATCAAAGGCTTTGGCTTTCATAAAGTCAATTGTTTTTTATAAACGTGACAGGTGACTTATTAATTGAAAAGTTCAGTTCATCCTGCAAATTTGATGGGGTCCTTGTCTCAATTCAACTAGGTGACTCATTTTTGCCTTGTAAATAAATGGAATATTAATAAAAAAGTTAATGACATCACTGCAAGTCTCTGTTTCACTATTTTGTGTTCTTTTGTCTTGTGTAGAATAGTGACATGTAAATTGAATGCATTGTATCGGGGTTGACATTTTCATGTGTGCATACTGTGGTCATGCTCACAAGTGTAATACCTTGTTTTTGATACACCATTTGTAATGATGGTAGTGTGAGTTGCTCTTTAAACATTTTAACAATAAACAAAGCAAAACACAATTGAACACTTACATGACAAGAACATGGTGAAACATAACAATATCAACATTGCAGCTGATAGTCTCACGTCCACCCTCACTTACGACGGTTGTCCAGTATCTGAAAGTAACAGGATTAGTACTCATCCCTAAAGCGAACAGGTTTGCGACTCACCTCCCATGACCTGGGGGTAGTGCATGTATGGGTTGTCGTGTTTGCGTCAGGTGTTGTCTGATTCTTTCTGACGGAAACTGCCTCCTGCTTGTGTTTTGGTCTGTCTCCAGATGTAGGATGTTGAAAGCCTGCCTTTCTCGCCTGCCTCAGGTCGTTGCAAATCGGGACATGTTTTGGTTTGGGTTTAGAGTTGCATCTGTCGCATTTCGATCTATCTTCTATATGTCCTTTCCATTTGGCGTCGTGGTGATCTCATACGATCTGGGTCCTGGCAGATTTTTGAGACTGTTCCTGGTTGCCATAAATGATTTCTGGATCCTGCAATCTGATTTTCTGACCTTCATAGAGTTCAGGTAGTTCAGTTCCTGCGTGTTGTCATGGCTTCTTTCATCTTGACGTTCTCACCGTGTCTCCAATTTCTGTATGCTTCTGAAGTGGGCTTGTGTGATGGTAGCTTGGTACATTGGTTCTCACAGGTCTCCCGAAGGAGTATCTCTGATGGATGATGGCTAGCTTGGTGTCGATGGGGTTGCCGCAGGGTGCATGCCACTTGTATGTTTGGGTCAGATTGCTTGAACTTCTTGATAAGGTTCTTCACTGTACGCACCGTTCTTTCGGCCAAACCAGCGATCTGGGGTTATCCGTGGCGAGGAGGTTGTGTGTTTGGACGGCCCACTATCAACATCTGACCGAATGGAGCTCGTAATGTGTCCATTATCGGATACGAGTTCTGTTGGCCGCCCCCCCCCCACAAACATGCTTAAATACATCTGACATAGATGCTGCTACGTTTTCGCCTCCTGGTTATTGTTGGAAAAGAACTCTAATACTTGGGTATTGGAGCTACAAGTGAGTCGACCCTATGAGCAACAGTCTCTTCCCCTATCGTGAACAGGTCGGGTCCCACTTTGTCCAAGGCGGTGTTGGAACTTCATTCAGTGGCCAAACAAAGGCGCTTTGCTTGGGTTGGGTTGAGCCTCTGGCATTACTTGACATGATGCCATTTCTCTATGTCTGGGTTGATATATTTGCCAATACACTGCTTCCCTTGTTAGTTACGTGTCTTTCAATTCCAAACCTGCCCCCCCTGGTGCAGTTGGTCCAGTATGTCTGTTCCCCATGTTTCTGGAATCCCACCTGACGTCTTTGCAGAGAGAACCCATGTGAGATCCTCTAACTTCGTCCCGAAAGAACCAGTTGGGCGTTAGTCTGTTGGCAATTCTTGTATAGTCATTGGCCACCGTTGTTTATGGTCTGCCACACAGCTCGTAGAATGGGGTCACAGGAGGTTCTTTCTGCATCTGCCAATGCTTCTGGCTTTGCACATCCAAAGTTCTTCAGTCAGGGTGTTATACATCTCGACGTCTTCCAAGTGTTAGTGTTGGTCTGTTATTCCAGTGGTATGTCATCCTTGCTTGTTGGGGGTTCGGGATTAGACGACTGAGGGTTGTGTCGACCAAAATTCATTGTTTTCCCGGCTTATTTTAACTTCACAGTCGTAACCTGTATCTTATCAGCATTCTCTGTAGTTCTGGTGGTGCTTGGAGGGGTTTCTCAAAACATCTCGAGAGGTTGTGATCAGTCTCCGGTGAATTCTTTGCAAAATAGATATGTGTGGAAATCTGTATTCAAAAGACTAGGGCGAGCCATCTCTCTATATATTGGAGTAGTTTGCCTGCACTGTGGAGAGACTTTTGGATGCGAATGCTACTGGTTGGTGATCCTGGAGGAGACACGCCCCAGACCTTTCATGGATGGCATCGACTTCTAGCACAGTCGGCCTTAAGAGGCTAGTACTTAAACACGCTTCGCTGTGTTGATCTGCTCTTTTCCGGTTTTCAAATGCTATCTGGTGGTCGTCCATCCAAAGGTACGGTACGTCCTTTTTGATGAGTGCTCTTAGTGGTTCAGCTTCTCGGAAAGTGGGACTGTATGGGCCAGGTATTATCATCCCAAAAACCTTTGCAAGTCTTTCTTTGTCTGTGGGTCGGATCTTGGGATATCCTCACTTTCTGGGAATCTGGTAGATTCCTTCGGATTGTGTTAACACTGATCAAAGAATGTGATTTTGTCCGTCTTGATCCTGCATTTGGAACTGTTGAAGACCCCCAGTCCTTCCTTTTCTGCTGTTTCCTGGCATGAAAGACGACTGTCAGGTTCTTCCTCGGTCTCGCCTATCACATCGGATATCGTCCGCTATGCACACCGCACCCTGGAACCTGGTTTTACTCTTCTATCCATTTCTTGGGTTCTTTCTGTAGTTTTGGTTTGTGAGCATCACGGCGACATGTGCGAGGTGCTCGATGCGGGTTTGGGATTGGCATCATCTTTCAGAGATGGATCTTGCCTTCCCTTTGATGAAGATACAATTCTGTCGCTTGTTTAGGGTACATATCACTAGATCTTGTAGGAGTTTATTTGGTGGCTGTCAATGGGATGTGGTGTTCTTGGGCTCTTTCCAAGCCCGTTGTTATCAGTGACTACTTCATTAGTAGCATGTTGGTAAGCCTATCAGGGTGTGGTCCGGACGTCAACAACGTTTAGACTCGCTGCTGTCTTCTACGCCTAGTCTTTGGAATCGGCAGACAAGGTCTATGTATATGCATGGTTTGCGTTTCAGTGTACGCTTGAGCTTATTTATGTGGGCTTCATACTTCTTTCCATCTAGTGTTGTACATTTGCTTTATTGACGAAGTGGTTAAAGTTATTGCCACTTCCTGTGTCCACTTTCAACCTTACACGGTGCTGCCTGTCTTCCCGGGAAAATGATGTCCATCATGTGAACGATTCTTTCGTGGCGGTTTGGGAATGGAAACAGAAGTCTGATACTCGAATTGCCGTAGTATGTCACACTCTCGTTTTGGTCGCTATCATTTTCTGGGTCAAAACTCGTGGTTCTTGATCCTCGATCAACTCCATGAACCGGCTTCTTCTTGTATTAGTTCTACTGCTGAACGGGCCCTCCCTGGGATCGTCCTCTCTGTGTGGGGATTTTTCTTCATTCGGACACCTAGCTGAATAGTTGCGATCCCGACAGAGTTTTGCCCAGTGCCCCTTCTTGTTGCCATTTTTGCAGAGGTTCGTGGAATGCTGGGCACTTCCTTGGTGGATGGTCCAAACCACAATTGCCGCAGCATATGTTTAGTCGCAATGCCTGCAATGCTTGCAACTGTTGATAGTTGTTTTAGGCATCGTTTGTTGTTGCCATGGTTTCATATTTTCTACCGTCTTGAAGAAGGGGTTCCAAGGTTTGTTTGTGTCTTGTAGTGTATTGTCTAGTAACTCATTTTGGAAATGCTTCACTTATTGTTGAAGCTATCAAAGTTTCAATACTCGTTCTGTCAACTCTGCGTCGGTGAATGAACGTTGCCATGCCTTTCCTTGTTCTCTACAACCCTGCTAACAAACTGTCTATGATTTCGTCTTCCCTTTGTTGTACTTCATGAGCTCGAGTCGGTTTGTACTCTGAAGTTGACGTTGATTCTCCCCCAGGTTGTCTTCAAAAATTTTCCAGATTAGGTCCGGGTGCTTTCTGATCATTTTCGCTAAAACCCCGATGGATTGACCTTCTTGAGTCCAATGTTTCCAACTGCATCTTTATCTTCACGTGTTTTATCTTTATGCTGTTACCCCCTGGTCTTGGAGAGTAATTGCATTCTCTGTTTGAATAATTGGAAGTTCATTAGGTTATCGCCCCCAATTCATTTCTGGGTACTTAGCAATGACAGTGGAAGCTGGGCAACAACTGCAATGTCGACACAAAATCAAAACACACGCACGTATCTGTATTCACAAACACAGCGAGCAACAGACATACACACATATACCACCTGCACTGTGAGTTGTGTTGCGTGTGTGTCGTGTGTGTTTTTTTTTGTTTTTTTTGTGTTTTTTTTGGTTTTTTGTATGGACTGCTGGTTTATGTTAAAATTCCTGTTTTAGGTTCATAATATGGACCAATATGGCCTCAAAATTGATCAAGTTCTGTAAGTTATAATCTAATATTTAAATATGAGAGTCTCCACTAGCTTGTTACCCTTCGGTATACTTCTGTAAAATTCGATTTAGCTTTTCCATATCGTTATGGGTACTCCAAGCACGCTGGCGGCGTTCGTGAAAAGTTCAGCTTTGGCGATTGTCCTGTCTACATCCATAAGGATGGCGTTGATTATTAAACAACAGTTCGGTATCGTCGGGTCGACTGAGAGCTGGTCTCATTTGCCCTCCACATGATACTGGCGTTCTTTACTGCTCCGTATGGTTCAGTCTGCGACAGTTTTTCGGTCCGGGTGATGATAACATTGTCTTGCGGATTGGTATCAAAAGTTTATTTAGATTGTGTTTGCTGCGGTCGCCAAAATCTGGGAAAAACGTTCCAACGCGTGGGTTTAAGGATTGCTGTGCACGCAACCAACCTATGCGCTTGTGAAAACGAACCCACGACGATATTTAGCAATATTCCGGAAGGGTTCTTTAACTTACAGTGTTAAAGTAAGGTTTGTTGTTATGTGTGGTTTTTGTGTTAGGCAAAATTTCACTCGTTTGCGTATCGTAAAGGTTTTTCAGTTAAGCTTAGTTGGCTAACTTTTAGTTATACGTGGATTATACCAACTCATACAGCTGTCTAATTACTGGGAAGGATAGTGCGAAACCGTATAGACTCGCACAATTACAACGGGCTGTCCGCTGTTCGATAAATGCATGGCGATACGTTACCACAACGTACGCTGGTTACGTGCCGCTCACTCTGCCATGGGAACGCGCTACCTACTTCCAAGGTATGGCTTCTAGTCGATACCGTCTGCTAACTTTGTGCGCTTCTCCGGGGAGAAATCTTGGCCGGACAACATTCAAAATGTTCTTTATGCTTACTGGAAGTCATTTCATATCTTGCATTGTGAGCTGGAGTCAGTCCGTTATAGCTGCCACCATGTAATCTTATTACGGACGGGCGACGGTTTGTAACTAAATTTCCAAAGCACATACTATCCGCAAATTCGTCTGGCTGTCATCCAGCCAACGAGCGAGATTCAGAGAGCCTCTTTATAGTATGAGTCCGGTCCGAGGTGTTGTTACTGTACTCAGATAATGTAGTTCTGAATTGATTAAACACCCCAAAACAATAATATAACAGAATCTACTATAGAATATACCCTTGCGGAATGCAACGGGTGATAATTTGTTTCCAGTGTATACCATTGGACAGTATCGAAAGTTTTTAGGCTTTTACTCGGGATATCGATCAAATTCGTCTAACAGCCTAATGGTTAGACGGCTTACCATATCATCTTCATATGTGTTGTAGAATTTTATGAACAAATTCTCTTTTATTTCAAAATATAAGCAGAAGCATATGGCACACACTTTGAAAACATCAACCCCCAATTATGTTATGTTATTGTATCTAAAATGAGTAATGGAACATTTGATTGCAGTATGGGACTCTGTGTGGTTAAGGCTATTGTATGTGGAAAAGCAAGCAGAACTCGCGCCATTTTTCTTTTAGTACAAAGTTAACATATTAAGTACAACCACCGCGTTTTCTTTAACGATATTTAAAGGTTGGTTAATGTCGAAGTCGTCAAAAATTCAATCAGATCGTTTTCTAACGTCATCAAGGTTATCTATATCTGTAAGCCTTTCGGGTTCCAGACTCTTTTTGGAAAGTATCAGAAAGGTAATGATTCATATCTACAGGTGGGTTAAACTGCTTGTATAAAAACACCTTTACTAGAGTGGGAATCATAAAATCCGCAGACAGCAATTTATTGTCTATAGACTAGAGTAACAGATTCTATGAGTTTAGGACATTACTTTGTATAGTGTGATTTAAAGGGACATAATGGCATGAAAAAAAGGAAAGTGACATAATGAAAAGGACCCTTACTGAAATCACTTCCTACGAGTTTGAAAAAACACCAATTTAATGTTAAATTGGTAAAAACAGTAAAACAGGAAGAGTTCCAGGGGGAGGTGGCAGTTTGTGGCAATTTCTGGAAAAGGGGTGTAACATTATGCCAGACTTAACCACAACTGAAAAGCATATTGTCATCAGCTCACAGACATATATGTGCTAATCCCGGCTAAGTCCATATCTTCCACTTGGCAGATCAATATCTTACTACAAGCCTAAAGTACAATGTCGGAATCCCGGTCTGAATGCTTTTGAATTGTGTCGCAAAAAATGCTAGATAACACTGTGTAAAGTAGTCGGGATGGAACCGGGCTTCTGGTCAAGAAAATGCCACACAACTGCCACCTTCCCCCTCCCCCGAAACTTTTCCCTATTTTTGCGGTTTTTAACAGAATGTACACATCCAAATGTTTTCAAACTCGTGGAAGTGATTTCAGCAATGGTCCTTTTCATTATGTCAATTTTTTTCATGCCATTATGTCCCTTTAATTTTATCAACGGAATATTATACAGAATAAGTGCGAAGGGTATAATGTAATTAGGTAGATTTTAATATTACAGGTATAACTCCTTATATGGGACCGCGGTCTCTTAGGTTTGTTGGAAATGCTCAACACATCCAAATCTTTATCTCTATTTATATCACTTATAAAGAGTGAGAGAGAGAGGGACAGACAGAAGACGGAGAGAGAGGAGAGAAGATGTAAATGAGCACATTTTTACAAATCTTATTGGGTTCTTTCCAAACATCTTTGAACACTTTTTTGTCACCCATTGCTGGTAGTTTTCGTCCGCACTGCAGGCGACTGATTTTCAAAAATAGTGCAATGCTATACCGTTAAGGTCAAACAATCTTGAAAGCAAAAGCTAAACGCGATATTCCAAATAAGTATAACACTCCGTTGAACAACTACATCTATATTAAGAAACACCCACACATTACGCGCGTAACCACACACCTCGCAGCACGCACACTGCACGCGTACACAACAAACTTCTTCCAATACAATTTACAAATGAAGAGCCCGCCGCGCCATTACTCTCATTACTGAATGGTGCCGTCATATTTGTGATACAGCTTGGGGAGATTTTGGAATTCTGCAATATGTGTTCATGACGTTCGAGAGACTTTTTAGATCTCAGGTGATCAAAATTATGTGCGCAATGATAATGGGAAAATCCGGTATGGTCTCGGCTATCGGAAGCTGTGATGAAACAGACTTAAAGAAGACTTCCGTTGTTGAGTGTTGGTGTTGTTTTTTTTATGTTAGAACGTTGCGCCATGAGTCAATCCCGGAAATGAGGGTTGATGAAATTGAAAAAGTACTCCTAAATAATCGTAGATTATGCGCGATATAAGGTGACTAGTGAGATGTACTATCTGTGTCGGTATTACTTAGATCATTCCTGAAACCCACGTGTCATTCATTGCAAGGTGACATTTAGTTTTTATAAGGTGACAATGCAAATATGCATGGCTATTTTCCAGCAGGGAACCAAGGTTGAACTGGGAAATGCAATGGGAGTATTGAGTGCTGTCATAATTATATTCGCGGAACCGTGTTTGTGGGCGCGGTCAAGCATGGTTTGCATGACACGTACAATGTACAAAACATATACTCCATTTCCGGCGAGTGTGTGTCTTCTTAGGTCAGTTTTTTTTTCACCGAATGTACGACACATGTGCGAATGCCACATCGAAGACTAGCGCTGTGAACTTTGTCCCTAGAATCTCCTATACAGTTTCCACTCGACGAGGTTGTTTTTGATTTTTTGTTGGTTGCTGAGCTTTTGCAATATACACACAATCTAAGAGACACAACCTTATAATATCACAAGTAAAAGAAGACGTGAATTTTTTAAATTGGACTTATGATAATGACATCAATATTGTCAATTGTGCTCTCAATTCGAAGCCATGAATGAAAATTGTGTCAATTGTCTGCTCAATACCGAGCGGCTAAAGCCTGGAGTCGATGACTTTATAGGGAACTGGGTTTCTCAATACCGAAGCTGAAGTCTGGAGTCGATGATGAGTATAGGACTTGGTCTCCTCAATCCCTAAGCTGAAGCCTTCAGTCGATGATGTATAGGACTTGTCTCCTCAATACCGAATCTTGAAGCCTTGAGGCGATGATGTTTATAGGCTTGTCGTAACTCCTGTCCGCCACTTGTGTTGCCCAAAACTTGAATCAATATGCAATCGGAAAGTAAGCAACACAACAGATATTTACTCTCAATCTAGTTTATTAAGGATGGCTTCAAACGTTTAAGGTGGTCCAACCGGCGGCTATGGAGGTTAAAAGATGTTTCATTGTGTAGCAAATAATAAAACTGGATCCAACCGGAAAGAACAGTGTGGCATGAGATATGGTCCTCATAGCTTCATAGTCCACCTTCAACGGTGACGAATAGGGCACTCGATTCAATTATGACTCTTCACGCCACATATTTTCAAGCTTATTAAGTTATTGTCTATCGGATCCCGGACTGACGGCTCCGGGGACCATATCTCCCTTTACACCGACAAGAACCGGTGAGTAACCAGTGGTTGAGTTTTTAAATCACCCTTAGAAAAATTGTTCCTTGAAGTAATGATATTGAAAATTAAAGAGAAAACGTATAAGGGTTTCGATACGGTGGTTTTGACTGTATTTCTCCATCACTTATTTTAAGGGCAACTAAGAGAGGACCAATATCACCAGTCGTCATTTGTTAGGACAATCAAGAACAGTTAACTAAAATAAAATGAGCCTTTAAATGATAAATTGAGGCTATTGTTAATTAGTAATTGGTGAGTTTCAGTAATGAATGTGAAGATATTGGTGTTAATGCAATGGACTCGTGAAAGCCTAGATAATTGCTTGAACTTTTATTAGCAATGGGTGTACGGTGTGGCTTCAGTTTGTACCAACAGTAACATGATGTGCACTAAGGGTCCTTACAAACACATTGATGAAGATTTACGTTCAACGTTCACTGATAAGGTGTTAATTCGTAGTGTTCTCTTATTAGGACGGTGTATCATTTCATTTTTTTTTTTTTTTCAATCTATTTTCAATGTAACGAAGTAACTTTGGCAGAAACAGATTGAGAGTTTACTCAAAAATGTACATATATCACGGAACAACAACTTTACTCGATATTTTGTCCTGATATTTATAGGAAAAGAAAAAAAATATCTAGACACGCACGTTGAAGAGAAACTTGGAAATTAAATAACTTTTAATTAAGTAAGATTGTAAAACTTACATTCTTGAACCAATCAAATTGTTCACATCATAAATAAAAACATGTAACTCGTACTAAAATTCCGACATTTGTTTATGTATGAAGAGTAATTTTCTGACCTCCATGAAACGTCGTAACATATAGGCCTACTACACTTTCCTAGTTAAAGTTAAACAAGGATATTACAGCATAATTCCGTTTCGTCTGTTTTCCGTCTATGCAGTGCTCACTGCCGTCACACTCTGACTTTTGACTTTCCTCCAAACCTAAGTTTGAAAAACCCCGTGCATGTCTGAATATCTGAAATGGAAAGAGACTAGGTGACATCTTCGTAATTTCTCACAAGGAAGGCAAAAAACGTAACATGTGCTATATGGTCACATGCATTTGATTTGTTATTTCTTTTATTCAATTGAGGGCGGTATGTCGACGATACCCTAGTGATTAATCAGTAACTCTGAATTAACAATTCACCAACCCATCTCAACTTACTGAACCCAGCTATGACATTTACCATGGAAGTGAGGAGGACGGTCAACTTGCCATGATGGATGTCTTGGTCTCACGTCGATTCCGATGGTTCTCTCAGCTTTCAAGTATATCGTAAGCCAACACACACCAACCATACCTTTAAATGCTTATCCATCATCCTCTCCACATAACAGGAGTGGTAGTACTCTATTGACAGCGCTAATACTATTGTCACTAAGGACAACAAAGGGAAAAGAATTTGAGGAATCAGAAATCTCTCTTGCAATATGTCGCAACTATAGCAACAAACGGAACAGTCGCATCAAGAACTCCGACGTCCAAATAAAGGCAGCGTGACTCTTCCCTACGTCCACGGGGTCACTGAAAGTATCCAATCCTGTTTGCGCTCCGCGCCATATTACCACGAACATTAAACCACAGAATTCACTCCGCTCGCATTCTGTTGCCACCAAAGACCATCACCAGCGACTAATTATAGGGTTTACATTTGAAAAAAAGAAATAAAACGCGAAAACTTTAACGAAAAAAGTAGTACTGAGCATGGGTCCGTTTGACAAGACAAAGGAGTGGCGTGGTGTGGTCCTAATGTTAGAGAGCTTGCTTTGGGAACCAAGGTCCCCTGGTTCAAATCTCGGTGGGGCCACTTGCTGTATTTATTCAACGACGCAATTCTGGATTTAATTTGTATAAAGTGATATTGGTTAAAAATCAGAATTACCACCCTCTTCATGGTTCATTTGATATAGGCACGGAACCATGACAGCTCTCAATTCCCGTTCGGTTGATATTTGTTGTTGATTAGTTTGTTTGATGTTGCAACATGGCGCTGATTAGCTGCTGCCTTTAAGTTCACATTGTTTCTGTTTGATTACGTTTGTTGTATGTCTCTGGCAATTTAGCCTACGGGCTACAATACCAGATTAAATGAACTTATACAATTATTATAAACCATGTTATTATTATTTAATATTATTATTTAACATCAGATATTATCTGATCGTGGCATGGTATTACAACTCATTTTTCAGACAGTCAAGAAGCTTTAACACTGCGTTTTTCTGACGGGAGCCAGTCTAATAGGGCCATATAGCCTGAAAAAATGCAGGCACTTTCTGAAGACATATATAATTCACACTCTTCAAGATCATTTTGAGCATTTCGCGAAAAGTCAGAATGCTCACAGTAAATACGGCAACTAGTTTTAATTCCCTGTCAAATTCTGTGGCAAATGTAATTCATTTTTATCACTATTATTACTGTTATACATAAAACAGAGGCGTGACTTATTCACTTGATAAACTCTTGATAGAGGAGTTGCCATATTCCCCTCTCAACTCATTTATTAATTTGCATTTTGATATTGCGCTCAAATCAATAACTTTCCTTATACTCCCTTATATCTTTATCGGGCGGTGAAGCCTAAACGATATGGAGCTTTCCCCCATTCACCCTGTATGGTGATAGGGAGTCCCCACATTTCTCACATTCTTTCTATCGCGACTGATTCTCCTACCTCTCACTTCATATTGTGATAAAAGGAGAGCTATTCAACTTTAATTAATCTCTCTCTCTCTTCTCTTTCTCTCTCTCCTCTCTCTATCCCCCCTTGCCAAACCGTAATAGCAGGGACTCCCCACTATGCAGGGTCAGAGTTTTCTCATCTAAGTGTGAAGTTGACGTCCACAGGCGACTTTAATGTTGCGTAGCCCTGGAATCGTGCGCGCTATGCTTAGAATCATAGCATGATACACGCACCTCTAATAAAGCGGCCGATCGAGACGCAGTGGATGCAAGACGCATAAAGGACGTCACCTTCAACTTTAGGTGAAACAATATATTGAGAAACCTAACTAACCCCTGGAATACATGTTTTTAATCATTATTCGCTAAAGCGCCCTATTTTCTATTTGAAATAATTAGCTCTCACTATGAATTTCACAATATTCAAAAAATCTTTTTCTCATAGTGGGCGACCTTTGCTTTTTTTAACCCCCTATGTGGGTTCCTTAGGGGGTCCCACCATTGTCCCCACAATCTAAAGTCTTTCGAACCTCAACCCTATCTCTCTCGATCCCGTCTCTCAAAATGTGTAAAACGACACGTATACGCGGGATTTGCAGTGGACCCCATAAAAAGAACTAAATCTTATACACATAATTGAAGACCGTAAAAGTGGGGACATCAAAATGTCCCCACTATAACTAGCATTTGGGTCCCCACGGTTTACAGTGAAAAAAACGTGCGAAGTCCCCAAAGTCCCCACATCTACGGTTTCACGAGGAGTTCTCTCTATAGCTGCTCTCTCCCTCTCTCCAAACATGTTCAGATAGCAGGGTTTAAAACGAGAATCCCTTCTAGAAGTTTGGGTAGAGAGGGTTTGAAGATGTTGTTTTTCTATCGTTTGAAGGGTGCTGAATCAGAATTTTGGGTCCAACCTATGGAAAATGTGGGAAAACTTTTTGCAAATAAAGGGGAAATTTATAACAGGGGGTACATTTGAAATGTAAAGTGCAAATTGTGTTTGTTTAAATGTACACGAGATGATTGCTCATTATAAGGGTTTTTTTAAACAAAGGTGAGTTTGTCTAGGGTTCCCACCTTTAGTACAGGCTACAGCTCCGATAAGGTTCAAGGTCAGTTTGTTGGCAAAGGAAATCCAGTGCTCAGATTTTTGTTGAAACCGGTGTCAAATTATTGCCCTGGTAATACTGAAGCAGGAAATTCATTTCAATTCTTTAGGTGACAGCTCTGTATACAATTTGAGGTCAAATTTTGGTGACGCCTATAGACCATGTAGACCCTTGTTACATTTTGCCCACTAATTACGAAACCAATGCCAAAACATTGTAAAACAAGGCAAGACGAACAATTTGACACCAGTTTCAACAAAATCGGAGCATTGGGTAACGTTTACCCCCCAGGATGACATTGAGCCTTGATAGGGCTGTACCTGTTTAATTAAAGGTCAGAACTTAGACAAACTATACCTTTTTTTAATCCTTATAATGAGACAAATACATTACATCAAACCTCTTGCCCACCTGAATCATCCATTGTGATGTTCATTACAGATGCTTAGAAAGCAGACATGCAAGTGGTCAGGGGAATGTTACATAATCATTCAAATATAGTAATCCTTGGTCAGTGTAACTTGATTATTGTACAATGGTGTAAATAGGCTTATCAACATTCAAAGTTGATATAAGTTTGTGTGTGTGTAGGGGGGGTGACCTGCTATTAATTTCACTTAGGTAGAATTCATTGAATAAAACTACGAAAGAATTGAGGCTCTGATATTTCTTATACGGGGAATAATTATATCACTTACCTGTTTTATTTGTGGCAGAAAGCTGGAGTACCAATGAATCTTCTCTCTCTAGCTTATTAGGCTCAAAGAACACGTACAGTTTGTTGAAATTGACAAAAGAAACCACGTCCAACAAGATTGAATCAGGAATGTACCATACACCCATATCCCATGCTTGTTCATAATCAAGTCCAGAGTGCCCCGGCGAAAAGTAGACATACACATAATCGGCTTGTGATGCTAAATTGACGACATGTGCATAGACACGCTGTTCAGGAGGTGCAATGAAAATCCAAAAACAATGGCCAAAATGATATGGATATTCAAAGACTGTTTGGTAGACCAGAGTGAAGAGATGACCTTCACCGTGAAGAAAATTAGTTCTCGGCTCACCACAAGCTGGGTAGAAAAAAACACGAGAAAAGTAAATTAAAAAGCGTTTCGTGTCACTGATCAGTTAATGACAGGTGTTTTGGTTTCTCCTACTTCTATAGATTTCCTACTCTATTTACAATTTCTCCCGTATTAAATTTGAAATAATTACTCGTAACTGAATTTGAAATACATTTATTTAAGAGTAAGGTTTACTTTCGAGAAAATCAAACATATCAAACTTTTAGGGGACCTGTGCTTCAATGAATAACGAAAACCGGGGAGGCGTAAAAGAAATTCCACACAATTCAGATTGCTGAATTAATAGACTTTGAGAGCAAATTCACCTCACACATTTGTCGGTGTTACCGTGTTTTTTTCTAAATTACTGGTAGTCTATATTAGATGTATGAACTTTTTGAACAAAATACAAAGACAATACGGGTTTCGAAGTAATCATTCCACTTATATGGCTGTTTGGATTTTATAATTGATTTGAATCATGCAAATGATCAGCATAAGTGTACAGCTAGTATTTTTATGGATTTATCTAAAGCATTTGATACTATCGATCATAATATATATCATTATGGCTTTAGAGGTCTTCCCTATAAATGGTCATATAATTCTAAAATTTCTGAAAACGAACCCCCTGTATGTGGTGTACCTCAAGGATCAATTTTAGGACCCTTATTATTTACTAGCTCCCGCTAGCTGATTGAACGGTAGCGATCACTGAAATGGAAGCGATCACTGAAACAGAAGCAATCACTGAAACAGAAGCGATCACTTAACTCCTCAAACACCCGTATAAAGTTCCCGTCATCCTGCAGTTTATGACCCGCCGTCACAACATTCCTTATTCTTAACTTAGAGCTTAGTAGTTCTTCTAAATAAAAAGGCACTGTTCCCGTAACTTTCCCCTATATTTAATGGCCCCCGCTAGCTGAAAAAGGGAGCGATCACTGAAACGAAGCACTCAATGAACTCACACCCAAGGCTCCTCTCTCAACACACCGTCTTCTATAATCTTTTTCTCTCTCTCTCTCTCTCCCTCTCTCTCTTTCTCCCACTCAATCATAATTCCTCAAGTTCCCGTAGATCCCGTAATATCCAGTGCAAATATAAGCCCCATTTTCTTCCAAAAGAAACATCAATATTACACTCCCTAACTTTCCGTAAGTTATTTTTTTCATAACTCCACCCCGCGTGGCCTCACATTATGTAGTGCAAGGAGCTTTGAAGAAAAAAAGCTACACCTCCTAAAAGTCTCCGTATTTTTGATTCACGAACTCTCCCGACGCGCTTCAGGTAGCAACCGATCCGTTTTGTTCTGTTATTTCCATAGCAACTGAATAGTTTGGAAAAAATGAATGTCCAAACATACAATGACATGGTATGCCAAACTAATGTACAAAAAATCAGAACTCGAGATAGAGGCATCTCTGAGAACACTCCCGTATAAGGTTGAGAATCTTTCTTTTATTATATATATTATTTATATGATATTAGTAATACTTCCAAATTATTATCCTTTATTCTCTTTGCCGACGATAGTACTGTGTTTTACTCACATAAGGATGTTCATGTTTTATGTAATATAGTAACCAGGGAATTACAAGAGGTCAGTAATTGGTTTAAAGCCAATAAACTTTCACTAAAAGCAAAAAAGACCAACTATAGTAGATTTCAAATTAAGTGAGACTTCTTGCATTTTCCATGGGTGGAATATTGATATGGGGTTCAATCCCCGGTCATGCAGTTCTACAATGGTAATGGCTTATGCCATAGTTGGCTGAATGTCAAATCCGCTTTGCGCTAATACATGGGTGGCCCATTTTTGGAAGGCAAACTAAAAATGTGCATTGATATAAGAATGCATTATTTCTCCAATGCTGTGATAAGGAATGATATTTTGCAGTGTCAAAGGTAAGTTATGTTCAACTAACAACATTTAATGAAATAATTGCTGGTGTTTTCATCCTAATACTTCAATTGAAACATTCAAGCTATTTTAGATGTGAAATAATGCATTTTAGGTCAACATTAATTTACTAGCTACATTACTAAACATTGTACGAGTACCATAATTTTTTTTTACCTGAGACCATTAAAGTAATTCCTCTTACCTCTCACGGTGAGTAGACAGACCTAAAAATTTTAACGAGGTCTCAGTTATTTCGAAATCTACTATAATGTTATTTAGCTCAAGGCATAAGTTTAGAAATATTGGTATGAATGTCAACATACAATTAGAGGGGTGCAAATTAACTCGTGTAAAAGAAGCTAAATTTCTTGGTCTTAATTATCGATGAGAAGTTAACATGGCAAAAACAAATTTATAGTGTAATTCTTGCTAAAAAAATATTAGAGTTTTGAATAAGGTTAAGCATTCTTACCAGAAAAAAATTAGCAACTGTATTGTTCTTTTGTTTTACCATACATAAATTATGGAATTTTACTTTGGGGAAATTCAAGTAAGACTTATTTGAATGAAATTTACCTCCTTCAAAAGAAGGCTCTTAAAATTATTTCGAATAACCCATATTTAAGTCATTCAAAACCACTGTATAAAAGATCTAGGGCCGTATTCTCAAACGATGTTTAAAATAAACGGTGGTTAGGCCTAAACTGTCGTTAGCTAAACGCACTGTTTAAAAAACCGCAGGGTAAATATTTTAACAATTCGTTTAGCTAACCACTGTATTAAAACGCCGTAAATATCATCCACCAAACCGTGACTTATCTTCGCCTATATCATTACGTGTGCGTGAACAATATTTACATGTCAGACAATGCCTTCCGTAGTTGTGAATGCAATGCAGGAAGCCCACGGGTAAATTTCAAGAATGTCCCGTTACGCAAGGAGCTTTAGAATTTGTTGAATGATGGAGACAAAACCCCGGGCCTATTTAAAACTGTTTTATGTCGTTGTGCCGCACTTAACAGATAAACACGAGCATGAAATAGAAGCAAAGGAAAAATGAACGAGAAGAATCAACTGAGGACTCGGAAAAGAAAGATAAGAGAAATAAAGGAGGTAACTGGTCTAACCACGAGTATCACATAGAGCTGAAAATATCAGGCATTTGATGAAAACGTGAAGTTAAACACGCCCTAAACTACCCCCGGACCAAGTCTAAGTTTAACAACGTTTAGGCATGTTTAACAATATTCGGTTAAAATTTAAACAGCGTTTAATGTTAACCATGCTTTGAGAATTGCGTTTATTTTAGCGGGCGTTTAAATTGCGATTTAACTAGTGATTAGCGTTAAACATCGTTTGAGAATACGGGCCCTATGTATTGGATATTTTTCTTATGTATAAAAGAGAAATGGACCTGTTTATGTATAAATATGTGTGCTTTATGCTTCCTAAGGCTTTTGATGATATGTATAAAAGACACAAAGATATTCACAATTACGATACAAGAAATGAAGAGAATTACCAGCTGCACAGAACAAAATCTATTGTCTCATATGGACCTAGATTATGGAACCAAATACCAAGAGACATATAAATATCACCATGTATTTCAATATTCAAGAAAAAAAGTCTATTGTCTTTACGTGAATTTGCAATGGGGTGCATCATTTTCAGGCTTTGCCTATCGTTGTACCTCCTCCTTGATCACTTTTAGTTTTTTAAATCCTGTACATATTTTGTGCTTTTGATGGATATTAAATAAAATTGATTTGATTTTATCAAAATTACTCTTCAAGGACGTATGTTACTCTTACACCGTAGAAATAATTGTTACCATTTTCATTAGAGTTATATACGTAGGGTTTATAACATCTAACATTTATTTCTTACCCATTTCACAAAAGGTAACATCTTCATCAGAATGGTCTGAACAATCAGATATGTCATCACACACTTGATTATATAAGATACATTCACCGTTGTTGCATGTAAACATGTAAACATCACAGGAAGCATCATCATCTGAAATACGGACGATTGAAAAACACATAAATTCACATACGATGCTGATTGAACAAATAATACATTTGTTAGATTCGCGCAAAAGTGAACTTCCAAGCACGCGACTCGGTTGTTCTGATGGCTGAGATTGGAGGCCGTCCACCAACATGGGAGATTTTAACCACCAACCATGCTCCAGGAGCACGTCTCTCTTACTCAGCTCAAAGGGCAGCTATTGCTTTTTTCTGTCTATTTTACTTTGAATTTTCCCTCTAACCTGAAAAAAATCATGAAAAATTATTTAATTTTAAAGTAGCAAGAGTGGTATTCGAACCCCAGACCACTGTATCTAGAAGTTAGCTACCTAACCACTAAACCAGCAAGGATTGGTGTGCCAGGTTTCAATTACAATCCTTGATAATTTGTACAGAATAATAGTGCAAAAAAGGTTCTTGTTTTTTTACCTAAAAAAATTGCATTAGAAACGATTTCTACTTCTTAATTGAATGTGTCAAAAGTCTAGAAAATCAACAATGGGGAACGCGTACAAAGTTGGACACAATAAGTCTCCAAACCGAGTTTTTCGGCGAAAAATCTAGTTTTACAATCGAGATAGAGGTTTTGCGGTGTAAAAAAACTGAAAAACTGAGTTTTTCGGTCGAGATATCAGTTTTTTTCGGTCAAAAAATGGGTTTGATAAGATTTCCCTAACGCTATTTTGTCAAAAAATCCATTTGCAAGTTGCAACTTGCATAGGCCTATGCATATCGTAATCTTTAAGAAATGACCAAGCTACTTTGAGCTTGAAATACCTACCTCCTTGAGAAAAAGCTCCAGACATAACAGCAAAATACAATATTAGTAAAATGTGAAGCGTCTCCATATTCTTTAGTTTAACATTCTTTGGATTCTGTAATCACCATGTACATAGTGGCTCATGTCTTGATCAGTTGTGTTTTTGCACAACCCTTATAAGCATTACAGTAACCGCTTATCCACTTATTTGAAGACAGTGGCGCTTGCAAGGTTGTTTCAATGGCAACTAATAATACTTGTTGTTGTTCATCAGCAATGAAATACCAATACGTATTTGAAATGCAAAGAGTATTATACTTTTTAATTATACAAAATGCAATTGTAAACAATAGCCACAGCTACAACAGTTAACGAACTGTGCAAGGCAATTATTTGTGCACCCAACCATCCAGCGATGGGTGAATTAATTTATTGCTTTAGATGGACGGAATTGTGTGGCAGGAGATAGTCATTCCGGCTCACAGTCCGGGAACAATGGTGAACAATAGGGCAATCGATTCAGTTGACTCTTCACGTAACATTACTTTCACGCTTTATTCCGTTGTAGTCTATGGAGCCCGGACTATGATACCTGCCGGACTATGATTACTTTCACACCGGCTCTCATAGTAGGCAGGTGTGGCAGGAGATATAGTCCTCCGGGCTCACAGTCCGGGAACAATGGTGAACAATAGGGCAATCGATTCAGTTAACTCTTTACGCAACATTAGTTTCACGCTTTATTCCGTTATCGTCTATGGAGCCCCGGACTATGGCTCCCACCGGACTATATCTGCTTTCACACCGGCTCTCATAGTAGCGGCAAAGACCCTTCTTCTTCTTAGCGTATCCATTGGTAATGTCTTGTGGTGGTGTCAGGATTGATTCAACTGAGTAAGCTGATCCGGGGCCGCGTGTATCCATGATACGGACGCTTCTAACATGGCCCGCATTTTTTAGACTGGGAGCGGATTGGGAACAGTCAGGGGTTTTCAACCTACTCTTATTCGACACTGGCTGCGAAGTACATGTACAGTTGTGACTCTCTGTACACGGAACCGACGCTTAACGTTCCCTCCAAAGGACGGGATGCTTTCATGATTCATTTGCCCAATTATGGACTATGGAGGAGAGCAGTATTCCGTATTTAATCAGTAGTTGGTATACAGATCAAATCCAAAAATGAATACCCGAATAAATCCCAGCAAGTGACCCCGCCGGGATTCGAACCCGGGACTTCTTGGTAAATTTGAGCCACCTAACCGCTAGACCACGCTCTCCTCGAACTATTTATTTGAAGACCCAACGGATAGTGACGAACGTGAAAATCACAAAAGTATGACGGCAAAAGGGGAAACCAAGATTCGCTGACGGGTAGGAACGACCTTCAGCGACAACACGACGACAAGGGACGAATGGATATATGCGACAGGGAACAGAGTCTAGCGACCAAAATCGGACGATGCTTGGGTGGCGAATGACGATGTCTCGACAACGAACGAGGTCAGACGGCTGGCAGCGGATTGGCTGACGGTGGGTTACGAAAAAAAAAAAAAAAAAAAATTTTAGCGGGCGTTTAAATTGCGATTTAACTAGTGATTAGCGTTAAACATCGTTTGAGAATACGGGCCCTATGTATTGGATATTTTTCTTATGTATAAAAGAGAAATGGACCTGTTTATGTATAAATATGTGTGCTTTATGCTTCCTAAGGCTTTTGATGATATGTATAAAAGACACAAAGATATTCACAATTACGATACAAGAAATGAAGAGAATTACCAGCTGCACAGAACAAAATCTATTGTCTCATATGGACCTAGATTATGGAACCAAATACCAAGAGACATACAAATATCACCATGTATTTCAATATTCAAGAAAAAAAGTCTATTGTCTTTACGTCAATTTGCAATGGGGCGCATCATTTTCAGGCTTTGCCTATCGTTGTACCTCCTCCATGATCACCTTTAGTTTTTTAAATCCTGTACATATTTTTATATTAAATAAAATTGATTTGATTTTATCAAAATTACTTTTCAAGGACGTATGTTACTCTTACACCGTAGAAATAATTGTTACCATTTTCATTAGAGTTATATACGTAGGGTTTATAACATCTAACATTTATTTCTTACCCATTTCACAAAAGGTAACATCTTCATCAGAATGGTCCGAACAATCAGATATGCCATCACACACTTGATTATATAAGATACATTCACCGTTGTTGCATGTAAACATGTAAACATCACAGGAAGCATTATCATCTGAAATACGGACGATTGAAAAACACGTAAATTTACATACGATACTGATTGAACAAATAACACATTTGTTAGATTCGCGCAAAAGTGAGCTTCCAAGCACGTGACTCGGTTGTTCTGATGGCTGAGATTGGAGGCCGTCTACCAACATGGGAGATTTTAACCATCAACCATGCTCCAAGAGTACGTCTCTCTTACTCAGCCCAAAGGGCAGCTATTGCTTTTTCTGTCTTATTTTACTTTGAATTTTAAAGTAGCAAGAGTGTTATTCGATCCCCAGACCACTGTATCTAGATGTTAGCTACCTAACCACTAAACCAGCAAGGATTGGTGTACCAGGTTTCAAATCCAATCCTTGATAATTTGTACAGAATAAGAGTGCAAAAACGTTCTTGTTTTTTTTAACCTAAAAGAATTGCATTAGAAACGATTTCTACCTCTTAATTGAATGTGTCAAAAGTCTAGAAAATCAACAATGGGGAACGTGTACAAAGTTCGACACAATAAATCTCCAAAACGAGTTTTTCTGCGAAAAATCTCGTTTTACAATCAAGATAGAGGTTTTGCGGTGTAAAAACACTTTTATTCAATCATAAAGTTGAAAAACTGAGTTTTTCGGTCGAGAAATCAGTTTTTTTCGGTCAAAAAATCGGTTTGATAAGATTTCCTTAACGCTATTTTGTCACAAAATCCATTTGCAAGTTGCAACTTGCATAGGCCTACGCATATCGTAATCTTTAAGAAATGACCCAGCTACTTTGAGCTTGAAATACCTACCTCCTTGAGAAAAAGCTCCAGACATAACAGCAAAATACAGTATTAGTATAATGTGAAGCGTCTCCATATTCTTTAGTTTAACATTCTTTGGATTCTGTAATCATCATGTACATAGTGGTTCATGTCTTGATCAGTTGCGTTTTTGCACAACCCTTATAAGCATTACAGTAACCGCTTATCCACTTATTTGAAGACAGTGTCGCCAGCAAGGTTGTTTCAATGGCAACTAATAATACTTGTTGTAGTTCATCAGCAATGAAATACCAATACGTATTTGAAATGCAAGAGTATTATACTTTTTAATTATACAAAATGCACTTGCAAACAATAGCCACAGCTACAACAGTTAACGAACTGTGCAAATTGTGCATCCAACCATCCAGCGATGGGTGAATTAATTTATTGCTTTAGATGGACGGAATTCTTAAATCGTTTAAGGCAGGTGTGGCAGGAGATATAGTCCTCCGGGCTCACAGTCCGGGAACAATGGTGAACAGTAAGGCAATCGATTCAGTTGACTCTTCTCGCCACATTACTTTCACGCTTTATTCCGTTGTAGTCTATGGAGCCCGGACTATGTACCTGCCGGACTATGATTAGTTTCACACCGGCTCTCATAGAAGCGGCAAAGACACTTCTTAGCGTATCCACAAGTCACTGGAAATGTCTTGTGGTGGTGCCCGCATTTTTTAGACTGGGAGCGGATTGGGAAGAGTCAGGGGTTTTCACTCTACTCTTATTCGACACTGGCTGCGAAGTACATGTACAGTTGTGACTCTACACGGGACCGACGCTTAACGTTCCCTCCAAAGGACGGGATGCTTTCATGATTCATTTGCCCAATTCCAAGTGAACTATGGAGGAGGGCGGTATTCCATATTTAATCAGTAGTTGGTATACAGATCAAATCCAGAAATGAATAATCGAATAAATCCCAGCAAAGTGACCCCGCCAGGATTCGAACCCAGGACTTCTTGGTAAATTTGAGCCACAGGCAAGCACCCTAACCGCTAGACCACGCTCTCCTCGAACTATTTATTTGAAGACCCAACGGATAGTGACGAACGTGAAAATCACAAAATGTATGACGGCAAAAGGGGAAACCAAGATTCGCTGACGGGTAGGAACGACCTTCAGCGACAACACGACTACAAGGGACGAATGGATGCGACAGAGAACGGTGTCTAGCGACCAAAATCGGACGATGCTTGAGTGGCGAATGACGATGTCTCGACAACGAACGAGGTCAGACGGCTGGCAGCGGATTGGCTGACGGTGGGTTACGGCGACAATGACGTGACTTAGCTGTCGATAACAACACCTATGTGTGTGTGTGTGTGTGTGTGTGTGTGTGTGCGAATCGTATAAATAGTCGAGTTTGGTATTCACACTCTTCACAATATTCTGGTCATCCACACCGGCTAACCTCCGCATACTTGTGTCTTGTCACAAAATGTGAAAAATCCGCACTAAAAATTCAACCATCGGTTGTCAAAATTGTACCGATCCGCAGACCACCGTTGCCATGCGCACTTATCGCAACGCCCTCCCATCACAGTTCTTCGTCGCATACCATGGACAATAATAGAGAGAAGGACAGCCAACGCGAAAACCACCATTACCTAATTCGATTCCCCATTCATCTCGACAAAAGCTAGGCACTCCATGTGTATTCATGTGAAGACACACCGAACCAGTTGGGATCTTATCTCTTTGCGCGGTCGATTCAGTGACTATACGACGGAAAAGCTGGTCCACATAAACTTTGTATTTGACCGGATGTTGTGGACCCCTGACTGTAGTGCTTAGAAAGCAACAGTACATTCAATTTCCATCTTTTTTTGGCAAGTGTTGTCACCAAATAGAGGATAATTTTGTCAGAAAATACCGAAAAAACCCATCAAAATTCGTGCATTCCTATGTGGAGCTACGACTGTAGGAAAATTAGCTTGCATTTTTGTTGATTTTGTGAAGCGTAATTGTTAAAATCTTTTGAAAATAATATGAACATGTTCCGATCACTTCCGCCGACTCGTAAGACTTTTATGAATTCAATGAATCAATGGTATAACTTCCTGAACTGGTGCCCCGCGCGGCCCAACAACTTGTAATTGTACATCGAAAACCCACAAATTGTAATATTTTTTAACTTGCCGGTATGTTGAATTTGTTACCGTAGTGCTGTTCGATAGCCGATACCATGTCGACTGATTCCAATGTCAGTTTCTTATGAAATTAAATAATGTGCATAGTCCTACTTTATACCTAAGTAATGTATAAATTATAAATTAATTAACCGCGCGGCTTCCGAAGGGGGGGGGGGGGGTTTGGTACCTACCAGCTCTCTTCTATTCTTTTCGCCCACCAAAACCCGGTGTCAAATAGTTTTTACTGTATTGACATTTTATGCTCCGTTTCATGCCCCGCATTAAAACCTACCGGGTATAGGACCAGGTAAAGGTGATCCCAAAGTGATGGATAGGGTGTGGCATCCCCCCCCCATAGGCGCAATCCCGGGGATGGGGGGATATATTCCCCCCAAGATTTTTATGAGGGGGAATGGTTCAATACGAATTCACCCCCCAATGTTGATAAACCCATTCCTGTTTTTGACCCAAACTACCATCATATTTGCCATAATAGTTTAAAAATGGTTAACTTTCGCGCGCTTTGCGCGGATTTGGTCAAATTACAATTATATTTAATGATTTTAGCTTCTAATGGCACATTTAGCGCGCTTGGCGCGAACATGTGCTAGTAAGGATCTTTTCAGCAACCCCATTTCATCCCTCAATTTCATCAACCCAATCCCCCAACGTCACAAAAAAAATTTAAGCAACTGCCCCCCCCTTCAGAGGGAAATAACAACACGCCCAGTACGACACACGAATATCCAGCCAGTTGATTTTAGTTGCAATCGATAGCAGGTCCGCTACGTTTCCTTTGAATACCAAAATGAGTACCCACATACTAACATGTCATAATGACGTCATAATGTCTTCTACTGATGGAAAATGTTTAAAAGTGTTTATTACAATATTATTTTTGAGCCAGTAAAATTGCAAATCAATTTTTGTTCCTATCTGCGTATTTTTAACTGTATTACCTATGACGTTATAGTGACGTCATCATTGGTTCCTACATATTTTGATACAATGGAAAGAGTAAGTTATAAATACTGTTGGTACCAAATTTATAGGAAGTGGATGTTCAATAAAGAAAATTCAAGGCGAAGGCCGTCGCCCTCCTGCTGAAAGTTGATTATCGCATTATCTTATAATCTCTGTAATGGTGAATTTTATACCAAAAGGGGCAACGTGATAGGGTCTTTAGAAACTAGTGTGTTGTTGGTCTTCCTGTATTACGTCCATGGTCGCACTAACCCATTATTCATAGCATCCTTTTATAGGGTACCTGAACTTACAGAGGCATTGTACCAGTATGTTTGGGAGCCAACCCGTAAGGAATTGGATATACTGCTTGCTACATACATGGACCTTATTCAAACAAACCAAGTCTCAGTAGGTATGAGCACTGACCTCTACACATGGATAGCGGGCTGCAGCCCCAAAGTTTAAAAAAAATGGTCGCCGAGTGAAACAACAGGAAGTTGCTTTTAGCCTTAGCAATATGGCGGGAAACAATGCATACACCTGTTGGTGCACATATTCCACACGGATGATCTATTGTGATAACAAAATTCCTTTAACTTTGACAAGGTGTATGCATTGTTTCCCGCCATATTGCTAAGGCGAAAAGCAATTTCCTGTTGTTTTAATCGGCAACTCAGACCCCGCTATTCATGTGTAGAGGTCAATGGGTATGAGTGACCGTTTTGAGGTCAATATTAAGCATACAATTAACAGAAAAGCACCAAGAAAGGTGTTTCTTCAAAAGGAAAAGAATGCAGGAAAGACGAAAAGTGAAGCAAGTGAATTTTAGGAGAGTTTTATCAAAGACAGTTCCTCTGCTGTAGAATAAATGAAACTGAAAAAAGTTATCAGAAAAAAATGGACAATATTCTAAAAAAAGTCCCCCAAAAAACAAGAAGAGAGAAGGGATGTTTCAAACATAAAAATAAAAAAATGCCAGTATTTATAGCGCTTTATACAATTAAGTCTCAAAGCGCTTTACATTTATTCCGCTGTCATTAGGATAAATCACATTTTTCACATATTGAAAATTCGGCAGCCAATTATAACGGCGCACAGTATGACTACCCCTAACAGCTTCGCATTTACACCTGAGTGAAGTGAGACAAGCGAGATAAAGTGTCTTGCCCAAGGACACAACACGTTGGCCACGGCGGGGCTCGAACTCACAACCTAACGCTCACGAGTCCTGCACTTATCCACTGGACCACACGTGCTCTCCACATGACGCCAAAAATAAAGAGATCCGTTCTTAAAAGAAACGTGCATACAACAGTACGAAAATGCACAAGAACAAGTTAAAAAATCCAAGGAAAACCGTACAAAAAGAGTTACAGTGTGCTCAGAATGAATATCTGATGGGTCTTCTAACCGAAGGTGGTAGCACAGATAATCTTGAGATTAGCAAAAACGTTCTGGCAATATACAAAATCTTTGAGGACAAGCAACACTGGGGTATGAACCTTATGAAACAGCATACACTGATGGGAAAGAACAGGTCAAAACATTAAGTAGTCAATATATAGCATTGTTTTTACTGATAAAGATACATCTTCATATCCAGGCATGGAAGGAAATCCGTTCCCAGCAATTGATGATATTACCATCAATGTAGACGGTATGCAAAAACTTCTGCGGAAAATAAATCATACAAAGGCTTTTGGGCCAGATGGGATCCCTTCTCAACTTCTCAAAGATCTCAGTGAAAAAATGGCAACCGTCTTAGCTCGACATATGCAACAACAGTACTGGAACTCTTCCCCACTATTGGCTCACTGCTAATATCACCGCTATATTAAAAAAAGGCAATAAATACGATCCAGCCAATTACCGTACCGACCAGTTTCGCTGACCTCTGTAACTTGTGAATTGATGGAACACACATTGTTTCGCCATATCATGAATCACCTTGAGAAATGTCACTTTTTTCATCTGAGTTTCAACATGGTTTTCGCTCTCAACATTCCTGCGAATCTCAATTGATCATAACATTAGAAGACTTGGCTCGAAACCTGGACAACAAAATTCAAACAGATACACTCATTCTCGATTTTCAGAAAGCGTTTGATACGGTCCCCCATCAAAAGTTGGACTTTTCCGGAATAAGAGGTACCATTCTGGATTGGATTAAATGCTGGTTAACATAAAAAACTCACAAGGTAGCCGTTGATTGCGAATCCTCAGACCCAGTTTATGTTAAATCTGGAGTTCCCAAAGGACAATTTTGGGGCCTTTCATGTTCCTGTTCATCATTAATGACATCAACAACAACATCCATGACTGTAAAAAAATCAGGCTATTTGCCTTCTTTACCGGATCATTCAGTCGGAGGATGTCGTAGAAATTCTTCAAAATGACTTGAATGAGTTGGTGGAGTGGTCAAACAAGTGGCAAATGGCCTCTAATTCAAAGAAATACCAAACCTTAAGTGTTACCACTAAGAAAACCCAATCAAGCACATGTACAAAATGTCAGCAGATGATTTGGAAAATGTATCACACCACACATACCTAGGAGTAGAGTTAATGCACAATCTCAAATGGTCCATTCACATAAATAACATCACCTCAAAGGCAAATCAAGTATTGTGGTTCCTTCGAAGAAATCTGGGAAGGTGTCCTGTGCCTGTATAACATCAGGTGTGTTTTAATCTGGTGGTGCGACCACTACTTGAATTTGCCAGTTCCGTTAGAAATGATCCAAAAACCCCCGGCATTGTAACTGCTTTATAACATCAATTGGGATGGCTAACGCTAGAGGAGAGAAGAATGGATTCACGCGAAATCAATTATTTTTAACATCCATCACAACATGATGGCCATCCCATTACCCGACTACGTGGAAAAACAGACATCGATTAAAACTCGCCAATACCATGCAAAAGAGTAAAGGGACCAAAACCAAATGCCTACAAATACAGCTTTTTCTCCCGTACTGTTCTCAACTGGAAAAGGTTGCCTTCGTCATTACATGACATACACAAACTGGGTTGCTTCAAAAATTACTTTCTTTATACCATATAGTTTTTAGGATTTTTTCTTGTGAGTTGTTTACCCAACCTGCATCATTAATTATTATCAACTAAATATTGCTTTGCAACTTTGTTGAGTATTGTTATAGATGTAGATGTAGACCATCCTGACCTCAACCTGAGAGAACTGGTATGGACTCCAAAAATATTTATCTAAGAACAACAAGATGAAATCCATCCATGCTCGGTGACGCTCTTGAAAATGACGGCAACCCACTGAAAAATGTAATTTAACATGTAGCAGGCTAGTAGAATTAATAAAATTAAAACTTAACCCAGCACTAAATGCATTAGAAACAAATAGTTCGTAGAAACAGTCGTTGAATAACATAACAGTGCCAGTGGTACCAAACTTGGGTGGTATATGTAGGAGGAAAATGCCCGATTGTCAATATTTATTATTTATTTTAATTATCTTTATACAGGGTGGCCCGATCAGCAATCAGCTGTTTTTACACAGGGCCCTGTTTCCATGGCAACCAGAAATGCTTAATATTTGTGCCAAACTTCATGATAATGATATAAGGAAGATATAAGGAATGCATTGCATAAGGCCTTAAAATTTTGGG